>JAVJIF010002218.1:0-203679 GCA_038442645.1 Agave tequilana
CAAATATAACAATGGTAGCTAAGATTCACCTTTCAAGTTCTAATAATCAGAGTGGAGATTACACAGGACAAGGCTAACTTGAAGCAGATTACCCCTGCTTTGGCTCCTAAAACAGCATTAAAATTTAGAATCACAAGAACATCAACTATATAAGGTTAGCAATGCAATAAAGGTCATGTACTCAATGTTTGCAAGGGTGAACTTTCAAGGTAGGAAAAGATTCAGGCTTAATTCTTATGTTCACTACGGTAAGGTTTGGGTTGCTTGTGGTTCGGCATGAAGAGAAAAAAATAAAACACAGGCACATGCATGCCATGCACATACATAATATGCAATTATTTATTCCACTTAACTGAGCAGGATCCAGCTCTTCATCCGATGATATTTAAGGTTTTAAATATTGTGATCTCTCTGGCTTTTCCTCTGCCCTCGGTCATTTCTATTGATCTTCTGATAGTTCTCTGACTTTCTGTTCCTAGAGTGGTTTATGTGCCAACAGGCAAACAGCTAACAGTTGGGAATGACACATCATTCCGTCTTGGATACCTCTCCCTCCCTCTTCAATAGTTATAACATTTGCTAAAGCATGGGCTTAAAGAAACTTTGTACCCTTCCTTAAAATATTGAATTGTGCTCATAGCATACTGAAACTTCTTCCTCCTCCTTTTATTTTTTGGCATTTTTCTTCCTTAGTATTTGAGGTGTCATAGATCATATTGCAACAGTGTGGATTTTGATTTGGATGACCATGGAAGAATAAAACCATGGTTAAATTTTCAAAGTAGAAAAGTAGCCTAACACAGAAAAAAAACGAACCATTTACACCCTCACTAGAAACAAACACACATGCATGCGCGCACACAAGCAATAACAGAAAGGAAGAAGAAAGTGCATGGTTTAAAATTTCGGTATCGGTATTAGAATCGGCCAATAGTTTTTATTACTATTATCAGCAATATCTGCCTTCAACATCGACAATATCTACCTCGATATGGGCTGACATTTCGGGATAATATCATATCGGGCGCCTCAAAACTTGATATGGTATTGTTGATATACATCACAATCAGTCGTCGATTTGAAACATGTGAAAGAGAAAACACACAAGAAAGAAAATGTGAGAAGAGAACCAACGAAACAATCCATTTTTCTCACGGCGGAAGAAGCCAAATCTTTATTCATACCTCCTGAACCTAGAAAACCATACATGACCACTCCTATTTAATGTTGTTCCTTGTACAGCCATTTACTTAATGCCCTTCTGCACAACAAGTTCCCTATACACTGACTCAACAATGAGTGTTAAGGTGAAATAACATTACTTTCATTTCAGTTCCATTGCAATTAGTACAACTTAATTCTCAGTCTTTAATTTCTAAATGTCAATACCTTCTTTCACCCACTTGAGCAGATCAACTGCAAAAAAAGTAAAAAAAGAAAGAAAGAAATCTCTGATATTCCAGTTCACACTTTGTTAAAGCCATATTCTTGGGTACTAAAGAAGAGGGTGCCCTAAAATATCAACCTCAAAATAGATTTTGTTAAAACTAAGTTTTGCAGGTTTCTTAGAAACCCAGTATGCTCCAAAAATCCCACACATCTTGATCTATGTGAGTAACAAATCAGTTCGAAGGTGCAAAATCATATGTTTAAAAAGCTACTCTGTTAGTAAATCAAGCACTGGACGTAAAACAAAGGTTGTACCTTGTATCCAACATCCATGTGGACACTAGTCACATATCTACTGGTTAGTTCTCCAGGATTCTGCCAGAGCTATATCTATTAGCTAGTGCCACACCAATGAACAGCTATGTGTATTACAGTAGAGGCAAATCTTATAAAATGGAAATAGTAACTTGTTTTTGGTAGCTACCCCATTGAAGACATCTATTTATGATTTCAATATTTTTTTTTGGAGAGAACTTGCTGTGCCTTATTTATCACTTGTAATCTTACCTAAATCAAATTTAGAAAGACCCAATTTGCAATTATCAATGCAAAGAGCAGCTTCCATTTGTTCAAAAGTGTATCTTGAGTTGACAGAGCTTCAGCTTGTACATTCATCTCTAAACAAGAGAATCTAATATTCCAGCCTTGTAGTTCACTTGTAATCTTGAGTTGATTATCAGTAAAAATACAAGGCTTTTTTAAGGTAGTCTTAGCCCCATGCCATCCAAGATATAGAAATAATAGTTTGTCTCCAGTACAAAAGAGATCGTACATTTGTGCAAAAAGCCTAAAAGAGATATCCTTAGGTAATGGATCTAGCCAAGGACATTGAGAAAAAGCCAAAAAGTTACACAAGCACACACAGACCAGAAAAACGCCGAGTCTACAACTTGCAAAATATTTGGAAATACTTATTGCTATCGCATGTAGTTATTGTATATGTTGCAGAAACTAACCATACCCATATCTGATACGTATCTAATGCATGGGTATAGTAGGTGTGAGATACTCGCTTTGACCTTCCCTAAAATGTACAATGTACATGATAACCTAATTGTGAGAAGATTGCCCTCTTTAATAGCAAAAATCATACACCACTTCGCTAGTTATGAACAAATATTATCATGTCAACCATTACCAATCGAGTCACATTATATTAAATTCTACAAGATGTATTCTCTTATTGTTATTTCCTACCAAGAGTGAGTAGAATTAATTATCAGTAAACAAGATGCTGACGACAGATTCAAAACTCAACGAAACGATGAGTTATAATTTATACCCATGTTCACAAGCTAGAACAATTTTAGATATAAAAATACTTCAAATCAGCGAGTCTTGAGCAATTAGTAGTTTAATTCTTACATTAAGACGAGGAGAGTCAAAACACTTACGCAGCATGAATCACAACCATAAACTCTTACTTTCCAATTCGTGCATCAAATATGTGGTTCTGACAATTAGGTTAGTGGGGGTATGCTGGGCATGCGTGTTAGTGGGTGTTCTGGGTGTGGGTTGCATTGGGTTGTTTTTCATTTTTCTTTCTTTCCTTCTTTTTGTGTGTGTGTGTGAATCCGCTGCATTTCCCTCCTTATAACCCAGATGCAACCAAACAGATATTGGTTAATCCTAAAATGCTAAATCCCAAATCAACTACATCACTAATATTCATATATGTTGAGTATATGCTCTCCATAATATGAGTTTGTGAACTTACTAGTGCTAGATTTCATGGGAAATCACTAAATAGAAAATAAATAAACTTTTCATTGTATTTAATCATGGAAATAACATAAATTACTATTTCCAATCAATGTTAAAATAACATAATATACTGGAAGCAAGTCAAGTTTCATAGCTGGCTAATATCTAAAAAGTTCTTTGGTGAATTAGTGTTTCTCTGTATTTATTCCAGTGGGTCCTGTTGTTGGAACCAAGAAACTTGCCATTTCCATGTCCCTTTGTTCGGAAGTTAGCCTATATTCCATTGTGTCTCAACAGTCGATCAGTGGCTATAGGAAAGAAGGTGCCACTAGATAAAGTATACAATAAGAGAATGTTCACCAATGAACATGATAAATGAAATAAAATAGAAATTTGACCACAATATAGTTAGCTACTAAAATAAATAACCTATATTAGGCATGATCAAATTAAGACATGACCAAAGTATGGAAAGAATAACAGTCCCATTTTTCTATACTAACACAAACAAATGCATAAGAAACAAAAACAACAGAATAAATAAACTGCAATCTTCACTTAAAACACGAAGAAACATGTAAAATTGAAAAGAAAAAAAAAAAGGGAGGGGGGGGGGGGGGGGGGGGGGTTTTGTGGTTTGGGTGTGGGTGTGGGTGGGGGGGGGGGGGGGGGGGTGGTTGGGTGTATAGAATTAACTCACTTGGCAAACATCTACAATAATAGAGTCATTTCGAGCCTTGTGGTTTTCCCAGCACTCATCTGCAAATTCCTCATCCGGCCGCCCATTTGCATCTTTTGCTCTTCATTATAGGGCTTGTTTATTACACGGTTCAAGTCTTCATGCAGCCCATCCAATAAAAATGCAAGGAGTTCTTGAGAAATAAAAGCCAATAGAAAATAAAACAATACATAAATAACAAAAGGATAATAAATATAAGTACACATCAACTTTACTGCATTCAGATAGAAGTCAGACAACCATTAAGGAATGCATCTTCTCATATTGGTATATGACAACTTGGAACGCATAAGCAACGGAACATAGAACATTTAAATAAGCTATCCTCATGCATGTAAAGTGTAGAGATGTCTGCCCAGCATCAAATGCTTTATTGATACTGAAAATTAACATGTGAACTCAAAGTATAACCATCATTGAGGAATGTCGATGGATTCAATATATTACATCAAGAGAATGCATATAGAAGATTGTTTTTCTGCCTCTACCAATGCGAACATTTTATGTCAAAGTAGATTAAAGTTCTGCAAACATTTTTTTTAATGGAGGAAGCACTTAACGCTATGGAAATTGTTAAGTTGCTTGATATACATTGTTGGCACGTAATCCAACAACTTAAGCTTTTGGATGAAGTTTCACACCAGTCTACAACAGGAACTAGATGCAAAGCTCATAATTGACAATTAAAAAAGTCTGTTTATCCTCATTAATTATACCTTTGAAAGCCAGTTAAGTTTACAAAAATGTGGAGGCTCTTCCACATGGACCAAAGGTCCACTTGTTCGGCTAACAAAGTCTGTCAAGCAAACTAAACAACTAAAATCAAGACATGGACCAAGCCTCCCAAGACTCGCATGAAAACTCCCGAGAGAATGCTGATGATAATACTTCCCAACAGAGAGTTACCTCTGCAATAGGGGTGATCCGAAAAGGCCAAGGACACACACACACACACACACACACACACACACACACAAATATCATAACACAAACACACAGAGAGAACGATTTGGAGCTATATCCTTACATTCAAATTTGATGGTAGACTATCCGAATTGAAATCCACATGATCTTGTACCATATTGAAGTTCCTAAAACAAAAATAGTGAAATGCTTGCAAGTTTTTTTCCCATCAGACAAGTGGGCACAAAAAGTACGGTTGGTAATAACAATAGCTTAGACCTACAGTGTATCACGTTCTATCCCAAGAAAAATGGTGGGCAAGGGGTATCAAAGTGCCCAGAGAATCAATGGTTCATTATCTCGATCTCTACGCTCCAGACTGTTAAACTAAGCAACCTCGTAAAGTAACAGCTATTCAACTTGTATATAGGAAAAACTTCAAGCTTGGCTTTTCTTTCAAGGCATTATATGGTATAGAACAAGGTGAGCGGATAGCAATTTGGATAGCCAATCATTGAGATTGAATGGGACGAATTTGGCTCCAAATCCTACCAAGAGGAGTCAAATAAATCTGAGGAAGAGATGCCTGATATATGTAATAATATAATTATAATTAGTGACATTGATACGAACTTGGTCATAAAACAAACTTTTAAGTAATATAAATCACAAAGTATCCGAAGAATTATTATTCTTTATACTTCTTATTAGAAAGTGGAAGCAAGTTGTGTAATTGCATCTAGAAAGCAAGTTTAATCATGAAATTCATCACTCTTGCAATAGATTATTAACTTATCTATTACTAATATGTTCCAAATACATCTAGAAAACATTATAAATTTCAGGAAGATCACATGGAGTATCCGACAAGTTACCAAATATCCACTGTGTACCATATATGAATACATCTCGTCTATGAAGTATGCCTGCAACAGGTAATGATACTTTGACACCTGACAGCTCAGAAATATATCAAGGATCTCCACAGGACTGAATACTATGTGGATGACTTAAAATTATTCAAATCTAAATACATTTCTTCCTATGATTAGTTTTCTAATCCATCACAACTTTACAAGCTTACAAGAAACTAAAGTCTATGTAATACTTACTAATATGTATTGGATATTTTATTAAAAACAACATGCATGTCAAAAGTAAATTGAGAAGTAACATTTGTCTGAGTGATCAAAGTTTCAAAGATTTGTTTTTCTACTAAAATAGTATAAGATGAAGCTTGGTATATGGAACAGTTGATATGATTTACAATACAAGAAACCAATGATGTAGAAAGTGGTAGGCGAGGTGGGCATTGGATCCCGCGCCTACCCCACCTAGGCCCTGGCCCTGTAAAACCCTAAAAACAAAATATATTCACCTGCGCCTCCGAAGAGTCTTCTGTCCGTAAGTTAAAAACCATTAACTTCAGAGATGCTGGTGGAGGCGCAGGTGATTTACATGCTTTTTGGGGGCCAACACCTATTTGGGATGGTTAGGCCCTAGGCAGTGCGATCTTGGGGACTGGTGGGGCGCTGCCTGGCGGGTGGCCAAGCCACTTTTTACAACATTGCTTGTAGCTCCGTCAAATGTGTATACTACATCAATATAGTTAAAAAAAAAAAACAATAACAAAAAAAAAGCAAAAAGGGAAAAAGAAAAGGGACACCCTCAACACAGTTGTAATACACAGAGTGATTAGTTACTCCTACTATGCACTTCTACTTTGAAAATGGATTCAGGTCAGGTCCACAAATACCCAAGCTCAACAAAGAGGGACACATTCACATTCACAGAGGGCTGGATTTGAATACTACCGTACCTTGCTCCCAACTTGCAATCACTGCTATTAGCTACTCCACTTCACTCCATATTTCGGATTAGTTTAATTACAAGGTGAAAATCAAAGACTGACTGAATGTAAATAAGATAGGGGTATGGGTCATATGGCTGACTGAATGTTGGTTTAATCTCATTTGGTTCAGTATCTAGATGGAGACGGTCAAATATTTACACATCCAATATTTACACCAACCCATTTAATAATAAATAAGGCCGTGCATGGAAAAGGGTTAAAGCTTCTACTTAAGCCAGATCAATGTATAATCTTCACAGGCAGCTTAAATAAATTCATGTGCAGTTTTTGCCATTTTGATTGGACCTTTGAGAGGAAGATTAAGATTAGCTTTACACGTGGTTAAAAATAGTCCAAGGGGGGTGGTTGGTTTGTAAACTCATCTCAGGCCGATCAAAATCTTACCCGGGCCAAAGTTATTTTAGTGCACATAAGATTTTGTTTGGCAGCAAATCTAAGGTTGAGAGATCTCAACCACTACTTTAACCCATTGCCAAAAAAGTCATAGTGATTTCACAAATGGACCTTTTACTTGGCTCTTCCATATGTCGTCATTCACTATACGACTAAATCATACCATCACTCCTTTTATGGTTTCCATAGTGCAGCTAATATACTATTAAATGAAACCTATTGAGAAATTAGAAATTTAAAGCTATTTTTTGATTATTTTATGTGTTATGTATCATCCAAAGCCCTAAAAAGCATGGACACAGACTGGGACACGGGTACGACACAGACACGGCAATTTTTTAAAAAGTAGGACACGGAGACATGGCGACATTACAATAGAATATGTATATAAATGATAAAAAGAGAACATAAATATACATGCATAGTCAAGTCTTTGCATCAAAAAGTTCATATACATAGTTCAATGTGTCTAACTTCTTACATTGAAACATATTTAAACTTATCATAATTTTATATATGTTAATATTTTGGTGGCATTTTTGTTTCACTAAAGTATTGTCGTTGATACGTAAAAAAATGTAAATAAATATTTCAAACATGTAATATCAATAAATAAGTGTAAGAAAATGCATCCAAGCAGTGTTATCGAGGCGCGAGGCGCAGTGTGAGGCGCAGAGGATCCAACGCACACAAAGCGCAAGGCGCAAGGCGAGGCGATTGCCTCACTTCAATGAGGCACATATTTTTTTCTTTTTGTATGAATGTATTATGAATGTATTCTTTTCTATATATGGATGTATTATGAATTTCTTCTTTGTATGGATGTATTCTTTCTTTATATTGATGTATTATGGATGTATTCAGTGAGGCGTATGATTATGGATGTATTCTTTTTTTTTTGTATTCCAAGATATTGAAAAATGCACACTAAAAATGCATTAAAACTTTTACACTAAAACTTCACTAAAAATTTACATTAAAAATGTATCAGAGATGGATCTCTCTCTCTCTCTTTATTTCTCTCTCGTTCTTCCTCTATCTCCTGATCTCTTTCTCCTTTCCAGCTCTCTCTTACCTCTTCCTCTCTCTCTTAATCTCTCTCTATCTCTCCTCTCTCAGAGATGAGAGATCTCTGTCTCTGAGAGAGAAGAGAGACAGAGAGAGATCAAGAGAGGGTCGAAAGAGGAAGAGAGAGAGTTAGAGTGGAGAGAGAGTGCTTACCTGGCGACGACGACGAAGGCGATAGTGACAAAGGCGACGACGAATGCGCGGGCTCCTCTACCCTAGATCGGGTTCGCATGCAGTAAAAATGTTGATTTTTTCATTTTTACTTTTTATCTAACTTAAGCAGGCCGAGTTTACCCGCTAAATTAGCGGGTTGTAACCCGACCCGCCCTACAAACAATAAGCGCATAGAGGCGATCGCCTCGTGCCTCGCGCGAGGCGCACGTGAGGCGCATTCAGGCGTGCGCCTCGCGCTGACCGCGCGCCTCGCCTGCGATGCAGGGCGCATTGTTGCGCCTCGCTTCGCTTCGCGCCTGAGGCGCATTGCCTCAATCGCCTCTAACAACACTGCATCCAAGAAGTGCCCAACAAGTGTCCTAAATAGAAAAATCTATATATGATTGAGAAAAAGTTCGAGAAGTGTATGAGAGTGCCCAAGTGTCAGTGTCTGATACACGTATTGATGTGTCTGACACGGGTAATACTTCATAATATAAGTACCCATGCTATATAGTCTAAGCCTTTTGCCATCAAGATGGATCCAGCTATGGAGCAAAGCTCCTCATAATTGATAAAAAATTTCAGCCGTTTGTTCTAATGTCAATTCTTTCATAATCGGTGTCAACTTCCTAACCCTCCTGACCAAGGAAACTAGCACTAGAAGAGGGGATTGCCATAATCCTAAAAGGCGTCCTCCAAGTTCCAGACTTGGAAAAATGTCTAGAAGGGGGGAGAAGACGACAAATTTGTCATAGGGTCGTGCATTCAACTTTAAGGCACACATAAGGCCAAGAGGAAACAAAATGTTTTCCTTATGTGTGTGATGTAGATGAATATGATAGGTAGGAAATTCCTACACCCACCCCTTGGAAACACCAAGTGGACCATCCCAATAGATGATCCACACTACTCATGCAATGAAAGTTCTGTGGCTGAGAAATTATATGGCTCGAGAAAAATTTAACCACAGATCAAGTGGTTTAGTTATATTATTGAAACCAGCATATTTTCCCACTAGTGGTACAGGGAAAGTCTCCAAACCACCTAATTTTTCATTATGAAACGCCCGGGCAATTAAGATCATGATGAATTGTGCCCACCATGTGTGTTGGTGTTATCAGTAGGATATTTCCTACACCAGCAGCACATATCATGTATTCTTGCCATAGCAATGTCCCAATTTTGAAAAAATTGTCTTTTCGTTGTCTGTATGGTGTCATATCTGTACCATTTTATGTATTTTTATAAACATGACACCTATTTCTATGCCAGTTTGTGCAAGTACTGAGCAGTCAAAACAAGATCACTCCAAAGTCATTACAATTTTGAAATGCAACACAATAGGAAGACAAGAACGATCCACGAGAAAGAGAAAGCACATCAGAATGAAAGATATACTAACTTGAGAATCATGTTGATTATACCCACTGAATTGGGGTGCAAATCGAGCAAGTTTTGCTTTAAATGCGCGTGGTGCAACTGACGTCCGTCCAGATGACCACAATTTCCTTAATAAATCTCCAAAAGCAATTGCAAGCTCACCCTGCAAAACAGTTCCCCATAAGTGCCCACTATAAAAAGTGTGACAAATTCAGGGGGGGAAAAACTTGGGTGGAAAAAATAGAAAGACGAAGGGAAATAACCATACTTGCATTCCCAGAGGATTCTGCTTGTTGATCTCCTTGGTGTAATCTTGTAAAAAGAATTGAACCAAGTTGGGAGTGTGCACTAAACATTGAAGAGCACTGTTCATGAAACAAGTGTTCCCTAGGTTATGCAATCCTGTCAGTCCTCGACCATCTACTCTGGTCCCACTGCCAACATCATCATCATCATCATCCCTATCCCTTAGTGCTGAACTGAAACTATTTCCCTGTAGAAAATGGCTGCCAAACCCAGTTGAATGACCATTTGAGAATGTCGGGCCTCCAGCAATCGTCATTGGTAACCTAGGAGGTTCCAGTGAAACCAAAGCCAACTCATTCCTGTCGAATCCATGCCAGAATTAGAAGGAAGAAATGTATCATCTTTACATCCAAAAGTATCTGCAGAAGCAAATGAATTTGCAGGTTAATAATCATATGAACTAAAAAGAACTAAAAGAATATTGCAACTGACTGTAGATTTATTTTATGCTTCCATTTATGTGCAAAGTTGGACTCCATACGAAGGGCTATAAATGAATGAAAAGAATATTATAATTAATTTCCATGACATATGACATGCTCAATAAGTAAAATCATCTACACCAACCAAGTAGATACTTTAAAACCCATTGTTAGGCCGCCAATAAATATTAAGAACACTTGGAAATGAAACAACTATATTAGATATAGATACTTCAAAAATAGTCACAATTAAAATATGAATAAGAAAAACTTTATTTAATCCAGATAAGGCCTGCTGTGAAGCTCTACCACAGTCAAGAGAATGTACCAAGTATAAAATGCAATTATACAAAAGTTGTAATTTGATGCTGAATCTAATTGTTTTCATATTATTCAGTAGTACTTTAGTGCAGCATCACAGTCTAGTCCAGGACAGGAGTTACTTCAAATAAATGATTCAGGTAAAGGACAAAAGACACATAGGAGTAATTTACTTTAAATAAACATAATATTTCTACTACGAGCTTAACCTTATGTTACTTACCACCAGTGATGCACATCCCCAAGTCCCAACCGATTGTGATTAGTCCACTAGCATCTAGAATGCCAACATTTTCCTATCAAGCTATATCAATCAAAGTCACATCAAAAGAGCTACAGTATAGTGATACGGTATGATAGAAGTGTATATGTCAAGTTCCAAAAATACAGGATGTGAACACGTCTCTGGATGCAATTAAATATTATTATAGATAATGCCTGATAGATAAAATTCTTTAAAAGTCTGTAGATATAAACTTTCTGATGCTAAGGAAGTTATGGAAAAAAAATTCTAAATATGGTAGGTATCAAATACAAATTCAGTGTAAAAGGAAACTCATTAAAAATTATTACTCCGCGAGGTTTTATATGCAAATAAGCATCTACTTTAAATTATACTTACCTTTCTCACATTTCTTTCCATATTTCTATGTTGATGAACAGGCTGATGGCAGTGAAGACTATTGCCGGTAAATAGAGGCAGTTATGAATCAAGAGATAGGTTTTGATGCAGTCACATTCTTGAATTTGGTATTTACTCTGGGACAGTAATTGTAACCAGAGGATAAATGGACTATTTAAGTACATTCTGAGTTATTCAAACTCGCGTATTGGATAGTGAATTTAGTTACTGGTAAGCCTTGCCATGAGTATTAGCATTACGAGTGAAAAAAATCTGTATATAGCAAAGGATGCTGCTAGAGATGAAGCTAAGATGAGATTTTGTATTAGCCTTTAGGCTTCCGGAGAAAACTTTTGAACTGAACAATTAAAACAAAGTTATTCTCTAAAACTTGTCCTTATTAGTACTCAGTAAAACAGAATTGTAACATATAGATATCAAAGCTACTTTTTCCTCATAACCTTGATTCTCTCAAAACGTACTCAACACCCAACACCACTCAAACTCCAGAATGGATAATCAGGAATTGGCTGCAACTCTCTGAGATCCGAAGTAGGGCTCAACACCAAGCATAAATACTTGAGTGCGTTGATGGATATGTTCTCTTCTTACGACCTTAGCACAATTAGGTATCATATGGTCATCGTGACACCCTGTACCTCCCAATAACTTTAAAACCCAAGGGTCCAATCAAGCAATACCGATGGGCCACCAGACCAAGTGTAGTACCATGGATTAGGACCTCCAAAGTGAAAGTCTCCTTTAGATCGAAAGAGACACATAACCAGGAGCCTACTCTCCCATGAGCTTCTGTGCAGAAATGAAGGAGATTTCTGACCAGTACCACGCTCATCAGTGTTGTAGCGCAAGGATGAAAGGGTCAGCCATACCACTTCAAAGGACCCTCTTTACATCCTGGACAAATTACCCGTCTAATGAGCACGCTAAGGCCCAATAACACAGGCAGAAGATGGAAAACTAGCGTTTGCAGTGGGATTGAGATGAACTAATCTAAGGTTTATAGAAATTAGGGAAAAGATAAGTTTTAGGCTTTACACCAAGGTGAATTGCTCACCCACTCCATACATCACAAGCGTGCAAAGATTTAAAATTAGGGCTTCACACCCAGGAGAATTGCTTCTCCCATTTTATGCTTCACACATAAGGATTTCAAGAAAGCCAATTAGGGTTTTGAATTTTATTAACTCATTCATTAATCCAAAATAAAATCTTTCCAAGTATGTTTATAACCAAAGGCCACGTGCACTACTCATGTCCTTTTCCTAATCATAAAAAAACTCTTAATTATAAAAGAGCTCCTAAAAGAAATAATAATAAGGAAACCAATAAAAGAAAAAAAACTACTTCTAATCCTAATCAAAGACTACTCCTATTCCTAATCAAATACTACAATCCAATCTTGGGTTTTCCTTCTCCAATGTGAATACATCTTCCAATAGATAGTTGGATCATCATCATTCCCATCACCCAAGACCTTGCTTCCTAACTGTTTGACCAATTTCTTTAGTGAGGCCACAATCCAGTCCAATGCCTTCACAGAATATGGGATTTATTCAAAGGAATACCTCACTAGTCTTTCAAACTTACGGTTCATTATTGGTAAGTTTACAGTTGGTTTCTCTCTACCATCCATTACTCCACACAATTTTTGCTAGAACATTAACTCTTTCACCAAGAAAATCCAACCACCTAAGTACATCTAAACAGTAGTAACCACCACAACAACGCGGGCAGGCGGGGTTGGGGAGGGGGTTTAGTGGGGAATGGCGGGAGATCTGATCAGACTGCTGCTGCTGCCACGCTCTCATTGTTTTTCCTTTCATTTTACCTTTTTTAAAAGAAATGTAAAGAGGTAATGAGTTATAATGGGTATCTTATTATTATTTCATCCAAAAATTAACGGTACGATAAATTTCTAAAGCCCAAAAGATTTGAGGGGTCAATGGCAACATCGATAATTTGGCGGGTATGTTCTAAATAGGAAAGATTTGGAGATTATATATATATATATAAACCCCAAATATCAATTATTGAATCAAACTTCACACCAATTTATTAATTATTACCAACAAATATGTATAATAAATATGTATAATACAAGAATCAACACATAGCATGTTAGCATTGGCTATTTTTCATTAAAAAAAAAAAGAGTACAAAAGGTAAGAATGTAACTGTTACAAAAAAAAAGATATCTAGTTAAGCAGTCATTAGGTATTTATCTACGACAAGTCAGATCAGGGGCAACAGATAACATATAGGATGTGCTCTGATCCACAATTAAAGACATATCTCCATATGTCCAACCCCCACCCCCCACCCCCACCCCCCACACACACACAAAAAAAAACAAAAAAAAATCAAACAAATAGAAACAAAAACAAAAATAATAATAATAAGCAAGTTTCTAAAACTCATTCATATGCAAAGATGTCTGTTTGAGTGAATGCAGTACACAAATAGATGCAACATACTCACCTCCTGGTCCATCTGTAATTGAGCATCCTGTAGGGTTTCATCAAGATTACTCAACAAATTATGTTTCTTTTTCTCATAGTAATCCCATATTTCAACCTACAAATGAACACATAAGATAAAGTATTAAGCGCTACAAATATCTTGGATGAACAGCCTCATGACTAAGGAATCGCAAAAACTTACTTTCGTCTGCTCTAACTTAAGAAGCGCACAAACCGCCCTGTAAAGCTCCCTGACTGAAGCCTGAAAGAAATCCACATCAGAAGTCAGTATATGCATCAGCAGAAACACTTGACTATTCTCAAAATAATTAGACTTATAGCTCCAAAATATAACTACTAAGAAATTAACACAGAATCAGATTCCTCAAGTGATGAAGCAATCTGAGCTATCCATCTACACAATTAGGTGCATAATAGGCACCATATGGAAAGCCTTTGGGAACATAGGCACAAAGCCACAATGAGGGAAAGAAAAAGAGGTGTCAATCTATATATTTAGGTATAAAATAGGCACCACATCAAGAGCCTTAGCGAACATCAGCAAATAGCCAATATGAGGGAAAGAAAAAATTACATCATTTTAAGTTTTTCATCAAAGTTGGGAAAGGAAAGGATTGTCTACTATACAACAAATATACTAGAGATATACTAAATGAGCAGTAAGTTACCAACAAAATATTATGGGAACTGATTTGACCCACATCAGGAAAGTTAGGTAGCATGCGCTCAGAAACATTATAGCTAAAGATATCAGGACTAGAAACGGATGCTGATATTTTACATCTATTGATAGCAGCTGTCAAGCAAACATCTAGAATTTTTTTAATGGTTGTTAATTTTAGAGTTAGCAAAATGAGTTATAACTATTGACATAGAACAATCAAGGTATAGATATCGCGCCAATAATAGGCAAACCACAGCCACGCGACTGTGTCATATATCTGGAAATATTAAGTTTGCTATGTTATCTTTACAGTAAAACTTCTGCAGTTTAGATGCAGTACTACAATCAGTGTTGACTGATGATGATGTGTTGAAAAAAGCTTCCACATAAATGCCGCCAATTCCTTGCCCATATACACTCAATAACAGATTTCCAATATAGACAAGTTTAAACAATAAGAAATAAAAGGGAGTACAAAAGGTATTTAAATGTCACAGTTCTCCAAAAAAAAAAAATCAGTTTACTAATGTGTTAAAAACACAGTTGAACCTCCAGATTAGATTTATGGATATTCATTAGCAGGGAATCTGAAAGAATTTGCTTTGGGCATACACCATCAAAGCCTTTATCCCAAATCTTTAGGGTTGGTTTAATCCTTTTCTCCATATATCTGTCCTAATTTCCATATCCTCTGACAAATTAGCAAAAATAAAAATACAACTAGTTTCCTTATCTCAACTCACTTAAAATCTACTAAACTAAATCTCTTTTTCTATCTTTTACTATATTTGAAACCACCTTGTCACAACTAAATTGTAGCTATTGATAATAGATAGATATATCTAAAGCACTCAAAATAATTATATACAAAAAAAAAAAGAGATAAATTATTATTCCAAATAAATAAAGTATTATTTAGGAAAAAAACCAATAGTTAAATGAAGAAAGATAATCCTCTATCTTTTTATGATTATAACCAAGTTTCAAGAAAAAAATCTTTTGACGATCCATCAATGTTATTATTATTTTTTAAATCATTTAAAACATTAGCATATAATTTAAACTCCTACTGAAGATAAATAAATATAAACCAGTACATTCTACCTCTAATTAAAAATTAGGCAAATTAACATACAAAATTTAATTTTGCTACAAAATAAATTCAAATTTTCATAGTACTAACAATAGAACATTGATGTTTTGAAAAAAATCATATCAAAATTATTATTTTATCAACTATATTCCCATTTTTTTGGATACACACATAATTATCAATTTATAATAATTTTTTTTATGTTTTCGATATAAGCTATATCATGCTTAAATTTAGATGAGCGTTAAATTTAACACCAATTTTCTTATTGTTTTATAGTCTTATATTATATAAATCACATTTTTATAAAAGTACTAGTCTACTAGAATATTTATACTAATAATAATTATCATTAATATAATTAGGTTTCATTATTAATTCTTTCCTTATCATTTTTCATGTGCATAGGACGAATACACTAAGTAACGGAATTCAATAAAAACAAGTTAACAATAAGGCGGGAAACAAAGTTCAAAAGGAATTTAAATATCAAAGTTCTCCCATAAAAATGTTCAATTTTACTAATGAGTTAAAAACACAGTTGAACTCCAAATAAGTTTATGGATATCCATTAGCAGGGAATCTGAAAGAATTGGTATGGCATACAACATCAAAGCCATTATCCCAACTATTTAGGGTTGGTTAATTCTTTTCTCCATGTAAGTATCCTAATTGCCATATCCTCCGACAAATTGGCAAAAATAAAATCTGCTTATACTGATTCAATCCATGTTTGTTTAAATATAACTACAGTCCTTGTTCCTCCATCAATTATCACCCTCAGTTGACTCGAACAATTATCTAACCAATGCACTTGTTTCCTTTCCCACCTTTTAGTGTCAACTCATACATCTCAACGCACTTATTTTATCTATACTCATTTCTTGAGCATATTGTTTCTTAATTTCCTAGCATTCTAAGAGTGAAAGCATATAACTTCTTATAGCCATCATATAAAATTCCATCTGAACTTCATAGATATTGTACATTCACATAGAGCTCCAAAAGAACTTCTCCACTTTAACAATTCCACAGACAATGTCCCAATCAGTCTCATCATTTTGATGAATCATTGATTTGAAGTAGTGAGAATGGTTCTCCTCGGCGTTCCTCAGCCATCAACCTGAAATATACCCTTGTTTCCTTCGCATAATTTGGCACCACAAATTAAAAAAACAATAAACTAATTGCCCATGTATGTTCTGGCATATATAAATGCCCTTGTAAATACGGGTGTGTTTGTTTCACCGTAAAAGGCAATAAGTCAAAAGTACCATTTCACCGTAAAAGGCCATAAGTCAAAAGTACCACTTGCGACTTATGATTACGGCGTGCATATCAATTACGATCCACTTGCAGCACAAACAGTTAATTTTGTGATCATGCAAATTTGTATTGCTGACAGATAATTGTAATTAGATTAATATTTTTTATAATTAGAAAAATCTTTTAGATTATGAGAAATTCTTTTTTAATTATTAGATTACATATAATTATTAGATTAAGTGTATTAATAATCAATAATATTTAATATTAGAATCTTCTTTTATTACTAGATTAATCTTTTTATTACTAAATTAATATAATCTATTCCACTTAATTTTAATTCTTACTTTATTTATAGATTGGTAATATTTAATATAAATTTAATAAGTTTTGATTATTAAATATTTTTTAATATTTACAAGTTTTAATTATTATTATTTATTATTTATTATAATATTTTTTATAAAGTTATTTTTATTTTTATCTATTTCATATTTTAACTATTTAATAAATTTAATTTATTTATTTTTAACTTTTAACTTTTATTTTTTAATTATTTTATTTATTTAATATTTAATATTATTTTAAATTTTAAATATTTAATATTAATATTTTTAATTATATTTATTAAATTTTATTAATTATTTTTAAATTTAATTTTTAATTTTTTAAATTACCAAACAGTTAATTTTGTGGTCAACTTTCCCCCTTACGACTTACATATTACGATAATCAAACACCGTAAAACACAATACACTTTCTCACTTACAATTTTACATTATCAATCAAATACCGAAAAACTTATTTGTATGTAACTCACTTGCAATTGTAAAAGAGTTTGCAACTTACAACTTACGACAACCAAACAGGCCCTACGTCTAACACACCCACATACAAATATATCGATATCTATTTGTTTGACTGTGCTTTTGATACAGAGAGCCTTATAAAGGTTAAAAATGAATCAAATATTAATCAGTTTACAATTTTTACTCAATAGTAGCATAACCTGCTTTGCATTATGCAAGTTTTTCCATTAAATATGTGGGTCGATTTGAATTGTTAGTCTTGTGGGACACAATTGGACACATATATTTTCATGAAGGGAAGTTGTAACACCAAAAAATGCATTCTCAAAAAGTAACAATCTCCAACAGGGTCAAGGGGGAGGGAAGATGCGCAGGACTGTAATGGACAGTCCAACAAATATGTGGTTAAAGAAAAATCAGCATGGAGGCAAACAGAAGAGAAATAAGTTTCCCACAGTAGAAGTATAACTCATAAGATGGATGATGAATATGGATATGGAAACACACATTTTTGGAATCCCACAAAAGAAAAGGAACTCACAAAATATGGAGAGAATCTATGACAACCATCCTAACATTCATGACAACACATGCAGAGCAAAATCTAGCCGAGAGCTAATACAAGCTTGTTCACAAGATGGCATGTAAGTACGTAAGAGTGATGTAATGTCTGACTGAAACACATACTTCAAGTAGAAATGTCTAAAGATCTGAGTCATGTAGACCAACTTCATTCCAGAAATCAGGAATACATGCAAAGATGAGCACAGAAAAATGAACTTTCTCGGGCTATCAGGCCTTCAACCAGTAGCAAATTGTAATATCACAATTGCAACCACAACAATCATATGCTGCCTGACAATTACGAGAGTTGATACATGCAAGATCAAAACATAGCACAAAAGAAAAACCAAAACCATATTTATTATATCGAAATGTAGAAGTAAGACCCCTTAAAGATAATATGATGCCTCCCTCAGCTGTAGGAACTAGTAGATAATAAACAGTCATAAAAGAGAATTTAGCAAGATTCAATCACAGGCTAAACACATGCATATATTCTTCAAGAAATATAAAACTTAAACTATCCTAAATATATGCCACGATTTGCATAAGAACATATTAGGTCGAAATCTTGAAATTCAAATAAATTAATTAACTAGGAAACAAATTAGCACATTGTGTTTCATCTAGAAGAATAATAATAGTTGACAAGAAGATAAAAAGCATATTGAAGTAAGTACCTTTCTACTCATTATAATAGTTCTTTGGGAATCATCTCTTGCATCCACTAACTGAGGCACAAGGGATACACTTCCACAATCAGGCTTCTGACTTGAAAGCCCTCAGAAATTAATTTTCTAGGTAATTCTGGTCCCCCTTTATACCTGGAATAAGATCACACTAAATAAGAAAATGGTAGGGAAAATTAAATAAATAAGTGAGTCCACTCTAGATGCAATGAAAAAGGGTATGAATATGGTTTTAGCTCTAACAGTACCAGTCAGACCAATATGCACATTGCTAATATATACAAATAAGACATCTGACACTTTTGCTTTTGAACAAAGGCAGCAGCCTGATCTTAAACTTGAGACCTCCGACAACCCACCACTACCCCATTACACTAAGCCAAGTCTAAATGGCAGAATCTGATACATTTCAAAGTTGGATTAAGATAGAAATAACTAAATATGAATAACATCTATGAAGCATGGACATGGATATGGGTACAACACGATACAAAAATGGAGATACGGTTAATTTTTAAAATTTAGGACACAGATACGGCAAAAATATATGTATATATTTGTGTTTTCCATATACCTATATACATACATGTAATATAGAATGCACAAATATAGATATAAGATAAAAAAAATATAATATCTTATATGTATAAAATATACAATAATAATTAAACTATACTTATTGTGACCTTAATGTTCATACTCTGAAACATGAATTTGTTAATACAATATTTAAACATTATGAAACATTTTTTGAGTTATATAAACAATAACTACGTGAATGATCCTTATTGAGAAACTAAATAAATTATAAAAAAACATTGCATCTACAGATATAGTGCCAAGATAATACAGCCGTAAACCCTACATTCAAAAATTAGATTTTTTTTTTTTGGTTAATTTAGTAGTCTTAGTTATGTCTAGGATGTCTATGATAGGTGTAGGATACGTTGCAAAATTTAGGATACATTAGAGGAGTATCCAATATGTATCAATCAAGTATCGGTCAAGTATTAGAGTATTCAAATATCAGAAAAGTATCTAACACTTCTGAGTAAATCTCCTTCGACGAAGTATCCGTGCGATATAGAGAATAAATAAAAAATTAAAAAAACAACTTCCAAACAAATTCTGGCAAATTAATAATTAACAAAACCAAACACTCATAAAAGGCAAGGTAGAAAATAATGAAATTTTCAGCAAAGAAAAGAAATATAAAGTCCACATGGTTCCTCGAGTTCTAAACTCATACAATCTATAACCTTCACATCAAACTTGCATTAAGGATACCAGACATCCTTTACACAACAATCGTCCTTGTATAACCATATGAAGTAGATTCTCAATTTTTACAAAATACTTCTTCGAATCATATCATGAGTCAGTAATTGTTATGTAACATGGACATTTCTATCGTGATGCCATGTTAGACACCAACGACGCTCTTGAACACTCCCCCAATGTGTCAAACACTTCACAAAAGCGTTCTCAATTTAACAATATATTTTAAATTCTTGCACCTACGAGGCAAAAGAAAAAACTTTTGATAATAATCTTTGAATGGATTCTTTTCTATTAAATTCGAATTTGTGATTTTTCTTTTCCAAATTGCGCTATGTTTGAAGAAGTGAGATAAATTAAGCTATCTATTTTTTCAAAAAAAAATGGTGTAATACATGTAAACATTGCACACAAATATAACTATGATTTACTCTCCACGTTCATCCATCCCCTAACACATGCATGCGCACGCACACACATGCATGCGCACATTCTACACATGCACATGTACATATCTTTTACACTCAGACATGCACGCATGCACACAAACAAGCACATAGATATGTGCACACATATAGCAATATTTAGATTGATTTATATATTAAATGTTATATTCACTGGAAAAAGGAATCAAAACAGCATAAACAAAATTTAAATTCAGGAATGTTGGATTGAATTGATGATGCATATTATACATGTGAAACACGTTATCATGTCACTATCTCCATATCCAGCTTTTTAGAAAAGCTTCTTGTCAACATGAGTGTCGTGCCTGTGTCAATGTAATGTATAACTTCCAAGTCCACGCCCCTCACCTATCTCTATTGATGCAGAGAACTAATTTTAGAATGAAAAAAAAGATAGATTTTGATTAATTAGGGAATCAGCACCTAGGTGATCTCCCACCAACTCTCACAAATCAGCATGCAAGAGATTCAAGGAGCAATGCAAATCAACATGTAAAGAGAAAGGGATTTAAATTGACTTCATTGAACTGGCCAACTCAATAGTCTAGTTGGCTTTTTTATAAGCCCCATATAAAAGGAATTCCCGCATCCTAACCAATGCGGGACTAAGAGCAAAAAAAAGTGAACCTACTAAATAAAGAAAAGAGCCTAATAATAAAGAAAATATCCTAATACAATAGAAGAGAGTTGCGCCTCTTGCGCACGTAAGTCCTCCATGTCCCCGAACTGGACGGATTCCCATCATCCATGCTTCATAGTTCATACACTAACATAAGCCACTCTATACAGAGAACTTTTAGACTCCTTTACTTCTTTAAAACATCATTCTTCCATTTCATTATTTTTCCTTTCTTTATCTTCACTTATTTTATCTCTACAAAATATTGTTACCAAATCCAATAATTAATTCAAATTCACTGAAGGCCTCCCTCTTTTGCTACAGCTTATATTTCTTAATTGACATCATTGTGATTGCTTTTATGTTCTTACCAATGTGTAAAATCGAGATTGGGTGGGTGGTCACTCTACCGCTCATGTGAAAGCTATCGAAAAGAATGCATTGGATGGACGCTCGGGCATTGAAAAGGAGTCACGCTTGCTTTCAAAGGCAAAAGGTCATGGGAAGAGAGAGAGTGTGGGAGATCCATGGATCTCCGATTGGGAAACCATATCCTAGCTCATGTTTTTGCCCTGAGGTAAGGCCCTGAGGTCCTTCAAGAACAGCATTGCAGTCACAACAAGGCTCTGGGTGAATATTATCCGCCAGCTAGGCTGTAAGTATTTACATGCATGGGTCTTTACTACTGAAAAAACACAATATAACAATTGGGAAAAAGGAATATTTAAACTCCATAAAATAGATTGCTTATGAAAAATAACAATATCTAATTCAGCACCCTTCATCTTCTTCATTTGTTACATTATCACTCAAAAGTCTTTCCTATGCAGCTCTGAAAAGTCTAGGCAAAATCGCTCAGTCAATCAACTCAAAAAAAAAAAATAGTAAAAGAACGAGTAGCAGGAGTATGTTTGATAATAGACTAATAGTAATAGCTAAGACCAGACACTTTGGCTTCAGAAGCCACTAGAGAAACTTCAGAAATATGTGTCTGTAGTCATTGAAAAAATAAGTGAAAAACTTGGAGCCATGACCCTCCAACGGTTATTTTTAAATGTAAAAAATATATTAACTATGGTGTTCACAACTATTTACCAAATATGTCAGTCGCAGTAAAGTAAATGAATCATGAATTCTCTAAAACTAAACATGTGACCAAGAGCATATGAATTTTGAATTTCTTTCATTGAATGGATTCACGGCAAGAAGGAACTGTCATCAGTGGGATAAGTTCAAACCAAAAATAAGTTTTTCAAGCTTCTCTATAGTAATTTAGTTGTAACAACATTTAAACCCCACTCCCGCCAAATGTCAAACATAACAATAGAACTTCTTTAGAAACTCAGGCAAATCCTAGAACGCCAAATGTTATGATTGATCAAAGCCAAGAAGCCCCCTATATTATGGTTAAAATCTCCTTATCCTTCTTAAACAATAGAGACGGGGAAGCATAGCAGATCGAGCGTAGAAGAATTTCCCCAATATAGTCAGCCGTGAGATGCCCTAGCCATGACATCAAATAATTATTCAGCTCTTCAAATGAATTTAAAGTTTACTCTTCTTCATTTACATTTTTAGAATATAGAAACACATATAAAAGCCTCCACTTTACAGATGAAAATTAGGATGAAATTTTAAAAGAGCAAGATCATATACAGTGTTCTAAATTTTGACCGAAATTTTGGATTTTCCCTATGGCCGACACGCCATCACAAACCCCATTTCTAATTTCGAAATGGAGCTGGTATCGCTGACATTTCTTTCGACTAATATCTTAAATGTCGGTCGTTGTCGTGTCGGCCGACATTGAAAAAAAATCAAGTGGGTTTTTTGGTCGGTCGTTTAGAGACCCGACCTGAGCCGCTCTCTCCCCTGACCCGATCTCTCACTCCCTATCTAAAAACCCTAAATCCCAAAATCATTCCCACTCTCTCCCGATCGTTCTCTCTCTCATATATGTGTGCTCTAACAGGTACCATCTGGGGAGCACCCTAATCGCTTGTGGTGGGTTCAATCCACGGTAAGCCGGTTTTGATCCACCACAGCTCCAAATATCACATTTCAGCTTAAAGCCATCCCGATGTCATGCATCTTGACAGTTTGCTTCTCTATTTATGTAGCATCTTCTCCACATAACCTCCAAAATCACTTTGCTAGCCTATTTTATCATCCAATCCAGACTCTCACTCCACAAGTCTCGACTATATTGACACATAAAAATGGTTGCATCTATATGAGACATTCCTAGGATGTAAATGAAAATAAAACCAAAACAACATAGCTAGCGAGCCAGTTGATGTCACGATTCAAAGACTCGGTCGAGTCGGAGACGAGTCGGCCGAGTCGTATCCGTCTCGGCCTGCTCCGAGACGAGTACGAGTCATGAGTCGGTCGACTCAACTCAGAAGAGACCGACTCGGCCGAGAATCGGAGTTGGCTCGGCCGATTCACGGCCGAATCGGTTGTGACTCCATCAAGTCGACCGATTCGACTCCGATTCTCGGTCAAGTCGGCTCGAAACGCATATTCACCCGTAACGAACGAGAATAAAGAAAAAAAGAAAAAAAACTTACCTCTCTCGCTCAGATCTGGAAATCATCGTCGCTGCCCGATCATCCCGCTCAGATCTGAACTCCGCAGCCGCCCGATCGCAGCCGGCCGCTCCTCCCCAGCCCTAGGTGATGTTCCTCCCTCTCTCTGTCTCTTTCCCTCTGCCCCCTCCTTCTGTTTCTCTCTCACCCGCTCCCTTTCCATCTCCCGTCTCTCTCCCCTCCCCCTCCCTCTCTCTCCCTGTTTCCAATCTCTCCCCTCCCCCCTCCAAGATATAAGAGAAGCAGATGATGATGGTGGTCGTGAAAATGTGAGGGTTTTATCCAGTTCTAGTAGTTATGATGGTGATGATAATGATGACAGTGATGGCGGTGATAGCGGCGATGGTGATAACAATAATGAGGGCAGCAATAGTACTGATGGAGGAACTTATAGTCTCCAAGATCATATGCAAATGTTGAGTTTAAAATCAGGCCAATATTATGGAGCAGGGAACAAAGAATCGGCCGAGTCGGATACGACTCGGCCGAGTCGTATCCGACTCGGCCCCCTCCGGTTTGACTCGGGACCCCGAGTCAAGCTAGGATCGCCGAGTCGACCCGGATCGGGTCCGAGTCGGACCCGATCCGGGTCGACTCGGCGCCCGTGATCACTTTAATAAAGCGCTGAGGGAGAGAGAGAGAGATCAGATTTGATCTCTCTCTCTCTCGCGCTCGCCGTCCCCCCTCTCGCGCTCGCCGTCCCCCCGCGACGATTCGCCGTCGCCGTAGCCGTCGCCGTCGCCTGCAGGTAATTTCTCCCCTCTCTCCCTCTCAGTCTCTCTCTCTCCCTCTCTCTGTGCCTCTCTCTCCCTCTCTTTCTCTGTCTCTCCCCCGCAGCGGCGCGCGCTCCCGGCTCTCTCTCTCTCTCTCAGTCTCTCTCTCCCGGCTCTCTCTCTCGTCTCTCCAGCGACTCTCTCTCTCTCTCTCTCCCCCTCTGTATCTCTCTCCCTCTGTATCTCTCTCTCTCTCCCTCTCCCTCTCAGTCTCTCTCTCCCCTCTCTGTCTCTCTCTCTCTCTCCCTCTCCCTGTCAGTCTCTCTCTGTATCTCTCTCTCCGTCTCTCTCTCTCCTCCACTGTGTTCCCCTCTCTCTCCTCTGTCTCCGTCTCTCTCCCTCTCTGTTCCTCTCTCTCTCTAATTAATTTACATTTAATGTCATTTAATTTAGTTAGTTTAGGTAAAGTTAATTTATTTAATTTAGATTAATTTAATCTAATAAAGTTTTGTAATTAAGTTAGGTAATTTAATAATTTTACCGACGACGCTTGTATTTATGCTGTCACGATATGTTTTGAGTGTTAGGTGATATGTTTTGAATATGTTATGCATGAATTTGGATGTTTACATTTTTTTATGATTTGTCATGATTTTTTCATAATTTTTTTGGCGCTCTATGTAGTGTTTTGCGCGTATCGCCCGAGTCGGATCCGAGTCGCCGAGACCGATCCGTCTCGGTGCCGGCCGAGTCGGCGGCCGAGACCGAGACTTTGAACCATGTTATGGAGTGACATATGTCCATGACTACAGACCACAACTTGAGAGATCTACGAGCACTAGTATCGGTTTATCTACTTACGCAGAGATGATTATGATGATGATTTTGCGTCTCATCGCAATTCAATGTGGAAATAACTATATTAGCATGTATTTATGAATGTAGTTTATGTAATTTATTATATTGTGCATGTATTTTGATATGCTTCTACGACGACGCGTGTATTTATACTTTCTCTTTATATTTAGTGTGCTAGGTGATATATTTTAGACATGTGATACATGAATGTGGATGTCCACATTTTTTTAAGATTTATCGTGATTTTTCATAATTTTTTAAGTTTTCTATGTAACGTTTTGCACGTATCGCCCGAGACCGATCGGAGTCGCCGAGACCGATCCGTCTCAGTGCCCACCGAGTCGGCGGCCAAGACCGCGACTGTGAACCATGGTTGATGTGGACCGCTAAAAGATCTTTCAGATACATGTCTCTTGCATATCAGGAAAAAGAGTGTGTTTGTAATAAACATGTTTCTTCAATCCTTGGTTGCAATAAAGGTTAGGTGGCTCTTTCTCCTCTTCATTACACATTCCCAATACTATGAGGGATGGTGATGATAACATTGGATTTTAACCCAAGAGTTGCGCTCATGGGGGAAGCTTAAAATTATTTCGACAGCTCCTCAATTTTCTTGAGATGTTCATTCTTAAGCTCTTCAAAGACAACGGTCTTCAGGACATACCTTCATTGCAATTAATCCATGCTTTTTTCCTGCTTTTTTCCCTTGACTATCGAATGAGTAGGCATCATCTTTTTTGTTGAATTGTCTTTGAAACAGAACACATCTGTTGCGATTGAACCAGTCAGTTAACTGTATATACCCCTGCTTCCCAAAGGGGATCTTCCATTCATAATTTATCGTAAAAACCAAGGTGAGAAGTTACAAAAGTCAAATCTTTAAGATTAGCCTCCTCCAATGCACCAAAGCAAGATTTCTCCTAATGAACAGACCTATTGGCATTCATGCATAAAAGAGAGTTCATCTCTAACATATCGCATGAATCAACCGCAATAGAATGTCATTCAATAGGATCATGTATGCAACATTTTGATTTGTTCTTGAAACTCTATGGCTCATCTCTCATTAGGTAACAAGAAAGAAAACAAATGTGAGAGCAAATCTATGGAATCAGTCCCCATTTTTGTTCTACTGCTTTGGCTATCTTCTAACTAACCTTACCGAGTTGATAAGCTCAAAAATAACTCCACCCACAGATAGCGCTTGTCCATTAATCAGACGAACCTTAATGCAGACAGACATGCAAAATCTCCACTAGGATGTCCATATCCGCAATTTCATTTTCTTTCCAATGGTGGTGGTCTTTTCTTTTCTTTTGTGTGTGCGTGTGTGTGTGTTTTTTTTTTTTTTTTTTTTTTTTGTTTTTTTGGGGGGGGGGGAGGTTGGGGGGAGGGGGTGTCAGCGTTATTTATGTGATTTGATGAGGTTAAATTCCTGATGGCTACCTCTTGAGTTTCTCGCTTTCATGCAGATCCAAGTTTTTACGCATCCACAAGGTTTGCTTCTTCTGCTCTATTTTTCATTTCTATGTTTCTATAACTATAACAAGCATCCACTCAATTTGAAATGAGGTTTGTTGTTCCTCCATTTTCTATAAGTAGACTCAGTTCTTCATAATATTCTTAACTACTTTTAAACTAACATATGATTCCTTTTAAAATCCAAAAAAATCAGCATTTTCCTATGCAAATAGGAAAATGCTGAATTTTTGGGGGAGGGGGTGTTGGCGTTATTTATGTGATTTGATGAGGTTAAATTCCTGATGGCTACCTCTTGAGTTTCTCGCTTTCATGCAGATCCAAGTTTTTACGCATCCACAAGGTTTGCTTCTTCTGCTCTATTTTTCATTTCTATGTTTCTATAACTATAACAAGCATCCACTCAATTTGTAATGTGGTTTGTTGTTCCTCCATTTTCTATAAGTAGACTCAGTTCTTCATAATATTCTTAACTACTTTTAAACTAACATATGATTCCTTTTAAAATCCCAAAAATCAGCATTTTCCTATGCAAATAAGGGAAAAATTATGAAGAAAAGGTCACAATTTTCAGCAGATAAATGGTAATCGCAGCTTGCACCATATCCTCCACCAAAATATCCCACAGATAGATTCATATAAAGCAATAAACAGTCTAAACCAGCAAGGATGATTCTCCATTTACATATGAAACTGCACATGTTGCATAGATCTCCAAAAACAGAATCAAATAGTCAGAATTCAAGTAACAACATGTGATTTTGTGTATTAGGACAGCCAAAGAAACTACTTCCACAAATGATGGTGTGCAATCATCTGTATAGCTCAAAATAAACCACCACGAACTGCAAAGCACTAGAGATACACAAAACTAATGAAAATAGGAAAAGAAAAATGAATCAAACTGTTATGATAGTTGGAGAAGTTTCATTAAGACTTTCACAAAAAATGATCATCACAACTCGTAAATCAAAAGAGAAATTGATTTAAAATGTGCCATTTCTAGAGACATACCATTCATGAAGCTTCTTCCAAACTTCTTGGGGCACCAAACTGTAGTCCTGTCCTTCCTGTAAGTTTATTCGAAGAGTCCATCCATTACCCTCATCGTTTGCTCCATGAGAGACAAGCTCAGAATTGTCAATTCTTCCAGGACGACAAGGAATATGTGGAAGACCCCCATTCAAATGTTCAAGGGAATCCTTATTGCTGCTCTTTATCTGAACATATTCTTCCCAGTCCCTAAACCATCTGCACCACAAGACCATCTAGCTTACAACTATGAGGCAGTAACTTCACATGTCAAACTTCCAAAGTGGATCTGATCAGTATTGTATCTTGTTTGGAAAGAAAAATCAAACCAGTCTACTCTTAAATGAAATGTAACCATGCCATACCAACCTATTCATAATTCCAGACAGCGAAAGTCGACATAATATTCATGTAGGGGTTGAACGAAAGACATAAATAGTTTCACTGGAAAAGTACCAAGTCAATACTTTGACAAGTAAAACTCTTTACCGCTATGCATTATTCTAGCCATGAAATAAAAGTCAAAGATCAAGGCAGCCACGCTATTTAGAGACCCAGATCTAAGGAATGCTAGATGATAAAGTATACTAGACCATTGTGGGTTTAGGTGACAGCTTAACCCTCATGCAAAACCTGAAGCATATATTCTGCACTTAATTGATAAAATGAAGAGAGAGAAAAGGTTTTTGAAGTTTCATGAGTTTTCTGATCCATAATGATCCAATTTTCATAAAAAAGTTTATGTCTATTACTCTGTACAGATAGACCAAAGTATAAAAATAACTAAATAGGATGATTGCATCTAAGATTCTAACTTCCATGTAGCAAGAAATGGTCTAAACCTAAACTAGCAGGCTAGCACCAATGTAGAATCACAAAAGTGAGCAACTTAGTATAAACTATAGAGCAAAGTAACATCACAAAATTTTAAACCAAAATAAGAAGGCACAAATCATTCACATTTCAACCAGTCAGTGAATAATTCTCCAACTAATTAGACTGAATGCATTGGGACAGGTAGTTCATAAATACAACTTATTCAAATAATCCACATATTTATTAATGGGACTGCAATTTTTTTGAAAAAAAAAATAGAAGAGGTGTGAACCATGGACCACCACGTTCACCATCTCTCCTTCCGTAAAGCATAAACTCCCATATTAATCTCCTTAGTCACCAAAAGATAATAATAGGACTAATGCTTATCATATTTATTTATGTCCTCCAACCATTGCCGAATGCTTCCCAAAATCTTTAGAAGTTGAGCATTTCTGAACTCACAAAAGCAAAAATCCAACTTTTTTGAGTTAGTCACTGGCCAAATGTGAAGGAACATAATCCAACCTAATGTAAAGGAACTGATCAAAATTCAGATTCACCTTCCTCCGAAAACAGAACTCGATAACGGACTTGAGACAATCATTCATTCTTTCCAGATCAAAATTGACCTCCAATTGCTGAGATCCACACTTATCTCTTCAATAATCGTCAAAACCTGCTTCCAACAAATTACGCATGTGCATAGACGTTGGCGCTGTACCAACATCCAGATACCCCGTCCCTCTTTCTTTCCCCCCCTTCCTCCACTTCCCAGTCGCCAATCACACCATGATTGATCTCAAAAGATCTCAAGAACAGGCATTTCAGTTCCTCGGCATCACCGCACACCAAGAAATCTCGCATGCATGTAACCCACACTACAGATTCTAAAGACCAATCCCATGTTCTTCAAATTTTTAAACAAATTACCCAAAATTCGAAGAAAATTTTAATCACCTGGCAGAGATTAGGCAGAACACGTCCCCTTCCTTCTGATTCGAGTCGGCCGCTCTGGTCAATTCCGCGATCGTCTCCCTCTCCTCGTCCGGAGTGGGAGGCAAACAGCACTCCGAGAGCAGCAAACCCTCCGAGTTCGGAATCGTCATCTCAAATCAAATCCAAACAATAACGAAATCAAATCGGGGGGGGGGGGGGGGGGGGGGGGGGGGGGGGGCGGATTAAAAGGGGGCAGATTGGAATGTTTGGGGGAGATTCGAAACCCTAGATTGCAGGCAATTGATTTGGAATCGGGATCCTTGAGAAAGAAAAGAGAGGAGGAGCCAACAACGCAGACAGAGACAGAGAGGGAAGAGAAGTACGTTTTGGGGTCCGCCTTTCCTCGGGACCCTTTTTCACGATCTCTCGGAGGCTCTCCCCTCGCGCCCGTCCCTCGCTGCTCATGTTAAAGGGGCAGGGGTTGGCTTACGTGGAGGGCTCGGGCTCGGGCCAATGGGTTCTTTTATTCATTTTTTTTCTTTTCGGAAAATGATACGTTTTTTTGTTTGCGGAGGGTTGAAGCCTTGAAGGGCGTGTGGACCAATGTGGAGGAATTTCTAGATAATGAGCTGGTTTCGTGTTTTCTGAAGTCTGGTCAACATTAATGAGCTGGAGTCTGAGTTAGTTCATAAACAAAGTACTAATTTTACGAAGCAATGAAAATTATACTAAATTGAAATAGAATGTCTATGACAATATAGAATGTGTTGAGACAATACGAGCTCGAATCGTAGACCTTCTCGGTAAAATAAATCATACTGATTATTATCAAAATGATTTGAATTGTTTTAAAGACCCAGGATACATTTTGTTCATAGGGTTTTTTCATCAAGTGATTGATATAAAGATCAGTTAGTTCATCATATTTTTTTCTTTATAAGAAAATAATAAGATGGCTCCATGTACTTTGTGATTTATCTTTTGTATTCTTATGAAGGAGCAATACCAAAGTGTTTCAAAAAAGGGTTACCTTGACTTAGGTTTGCCTCCCACCTAGATCAACCTAAGTTAAACTAAGTCTCTATTGTTCCGCTGCAAAAATTAAATGAGACTTCATACACCTTAAAGTTTATAGCACGAAAAGAGGTACTTTGAGTCTCTTATACTCATTGAGTCTAGCATTGAATGGACTAGGTATTTACCATATCAATTAGCAAATCAGTGGTCGGTTCTATGTGATTTGACATCTGAATTGGCACTCAGATTGGACCGAACCCAATATTTGTCAAACTATTAGTCACTTGTTCCTTCGAATCTATGGAGTAAGACACGATTTCTCAATAAGATCAATTATGTTCATTACATAATGGGCTCCCCTGAAAAGCATTGGCACGCGGGCAAACAATGTGCTCTACCTAACTGAACTATAGCCATTGTTATAGATATCTTAACATATAGATAATTTTTTGTCAAGATAGGATCATATATGATAGCTACCTGATCTGTTTACTGTTAGAGGATTGGTATTTCTTTGAAATAATATTCCACTTATAATCCCCGAAGCGATGGGTCCTTTTTGTGATGATAATAACCTACTTAACTCAATGGTTAGATTGTTGCTTTCATGCAACAGGAGTCATTGGTTCAAATTCAATAGTAGGCAGAACTTATTAGATACCAGAGTCAATGGCATCTAATAAGTTTTCTACCTGTGGTGGATGAAAATCGCTTAATGTGGATTGGACCCACCAGAAGCAAAGTTTGATGCTCCCCGGGAATGTTACCTATCAGAACACACACAGAAGACACTTTTAAGTTATGAGCACTGATGTGATGCCGGCCTAAGACCCTAGGGCGTGAGAATCAGTAGTCGAATGGAAAGGTGGATGAACCGAGCATAGGATTACTACCAGTGTGTAATTGTAACGGTCCCAGGTTTAATTACCTCAATATCCATAATCATCAACCTAAATATTTATATAAATTAATTTCGGCTAACATCAGCTTACTTATTAATCTCATTTTCATCATATAGTTCATCCCAAGGTCCATCAAATAAACATGTACATAAGAGTGCTTCCCTGATATAATATTCTAACTCACAGTGACTAATAACATCAGAGTTTACAAAAAGAATCACATTCTACAATAGTACATGTGTCATCTCAGAAGAACATCCTTGCAGCTTTAAGTCGGACCTTCACCTTGCCGTGACCTGAAAATATCAATCTGTGGTGGGGTGAGCTTAACAGCTCAGTGAGTGAAATCATTCAAAATAGAGTTTGTATTATAATACTATTGTAATTCAAGTATGATGCAGTTGAACAATGTCCAGAATCAGTTTCAATACTTTCCTACTTATGGTTGATACTGCAACTTAATGAATCATAGATTCTTTCCATTGTCCGATACTTTCTATATGTATTCTTCTGGGTACACGTGACCAATATTTCATTAACATACAATCTCAATGATTTTACAATACTTGACCTACTCGTTAGTCTCTTATAATTACCTCTCCTGTTTCTACTTTGTAACATGTTCGTGAAAAACACCTAGAGGGGGGGTGAATAGGTGTAAATGCTAATCTAGAACTAAATGCAAGACTAAGTGCGCTAAATGCGGAAGCTAATGCAAATCTTGCAACACACTTAGTACAATCAACAAGTGTAGCCGAATTCCCCGTAAAGGGCTCTGGACTAACTCCTCTTGATTCCCTTGAATGGGTGAGGTGCTATGTGAAGCTCTTGTTGATTAGGTACAAGTGAGGCACACACAAACAACCAAGCATATAAGATATAACAATATGAAATATGCAAGGTACTATGCAAGCAATAAGATATGAAATGGCAATATGAATTATGCTCAACACAAGCAAGTAGATATGATGATATGAATGATGCTTTGCACAAATGTAAAGAGAGAGAGTTAGAGAGATAATGGATCAAACGCTAAGACCAAGATATGTTTCGAGGTTCGAGCACCTTGCTCTACATCCCCGCCTACACCACTGTGTAGGATTTCCAATCCACTATCTCCCACCGAGGGAACCTCTATCGAAGAGGATTTGTTACAACTCTAGGAGTACCAAACTCCTCTCACAAACAACCACCTCACAACCGAGGGGTAGGCCCGTAGCCAATACAACAACCAACACCTCTACCGAAGAGGGTTTACAACCAACACTCCACCTCTCACTAGAGGGAGCAAACCAATCACCCGATCACCTCTACCAAAGAGGGATACACAAAGAATAAGGGTGTTTACAACAAGTGGTTCCAAAAATCACAAACTCAATCTCTCTTTTCTTTTTCTCTTTTCCACAAAAACAAGATCCTAATAGATTAGGATAGTATGATAGCTCAAGTGTGGAAAATAGGTGTCTGGAAAACAAGCAACAAAGAAAAAACACTTGGGAAAATTCTTGCAAAAGATATAGAATGAAAACCAAGACAAATCTCCCAAAATATTCTTTTCTTTGATTTTTCCAAAAACCTAAAAACAAATAAGATGAATTCTTTTGGCTCAAAACTCTTTTAAAAACTCTTTTAAAACAATAGAGAAAGTCTGAAAATTTGTCTCTAAAAACCTTGGCCAAAAACCCAAAGAGATGGGGTTTTTATAGGCCCATCAGAGAAAACTAGCCGTTAGAGCTGAGCTGGCAGCTCTGACAGGCAACGGTCGACCGGCCCGGTCGACCGCCAACGGTCGGAAAATATGACCGTTGGGTAACCACGGTCAACCGGCCCGGTCGACCCAAACAAACAGAGAGCTCTGCTCTCAATCCGGTCGACCGTCCGGGTCGACCGTCCCAAAGCTGCCAAACGTGCACAGATTTGTGCACGTCGGTCGACCGTCCGGTCGACCGACTTCACCCAAGTCGACTAGGTCAGGTTGACTAGTCGACTGGTTGAAGCCTGGAACAGAAATCTGGGTCAGAAAAACATGTTAAAATATTTTGAAAAATCTTTATCTTTTCTGAAAATTCCATAAAACTTGTTTTATCATTTTACATTGAAACATAAACATGTGATAAAAATTTCAAGACAATATATCAACATATCAATTCATTTTTGTGTCTTGCCAATTTTATCAAAAACCAAAACTTGTATTTTTCCAAACTTGATTTTTCAACACATGAATAGGATAGTCAAAATAAGTTTGTCTAGCAAGTTTAAAGCATGTATGTATATCTAGAACATATCTAATATACATAGAAATAAAGTAAACTTGTTTTGATCTACTATTCATGAAAACCAAAATCCAAATCATAAAACGTGTGTGTATGTGCACTTGAGCATATCAACTATACTAAGCTTTACAAATGGATCTAAACACACTATCTAAACTTGGATACCTAAGTCTTCTTGATGATCTTCATCTTCAAGTTGACTTGCTCCAAAACTCCATCCATGGGCTAGGCAATGTGTGATCTTGAAGCTTAAGCCCTGGAATCACTTGTGAAAGCTTCCAAACACCTTGTTGAAGCTAATCACCAACTAACATCTTGGTTAATGATCTGAAACTTAAACAACACAAGATTATTAGTAAATATAACTACATGAGTTAATCATCATCAAAACTAGGGTGGAAGGCCTTGGGCCAACAATCTCCCCCTTTTGATGATGACAAAACTCATGGAGTTATATATGCATGGATTAAAGTTAAGCTTCAAAGAAGTTCCCCCTTAACTCATGCATAACCAAATAAACATAATAATATGCAATGAAGGCTCTTAAAAACATGAATGCATAAATATGCATAAACAATAAAGGTTCTAGATACCAATGAAATATTCAAAGCAAAGCATGCTCTAGATACCAATTAACAAATAAACATTTTCTAGATGCTCTAGATACCAATTAAACTTAATATATGCAAAAACATAACTATGCATATATCAAACATGAACAAATCATGCATATTAGAGATTTGGTTGAGTTTGATATAATGCATGTTAAACTCACAAATGCATGTTAAACTCACAAATAATTCTCCCCCTTTTTGTCAATCATCAACAAAGGGGTAAACAATCAAAACAATATAATGAGGGGTAAAAATCTTTCTCCCCCTTTTTGTCAATCAAAATAAAAAAAATGTTCTCCCCCTTTTGTCTAAAACAAAAACAAGGTCAATAAGGGGTAACAATCAATTAGGAAATCAATTGAAAATATGTTAATGAAGCATCTTGATACCAATTGAAAGTAAACAAAGATCAATAGATGTTATATGCAATATACATTCATGAAGAGGAAGACGCTAAGTTAGCTTCCCTACACATATGCATTACATGAAGGAGGGATGTTAAGCCCTAATTCACATAACACACATTATGTAATGAATAAGAGGAGATGTGAAGCTCCCCCTACACACGTGTACCACATAAAGAAGAGATGTTAAGCTCTTCAATACACAATACACTCAACATGAATCTATATGTAGAAGAGATGTTAAGCTCTCCTTGCATATAGTCAATATAAATCAAAGCTTTTGTATTTTTCTTTAAACAAAATTTTAGATACTAATGAAAAAAAACAATTTTTAGATACCAATTTAAATTAAACATAATAAATTTTGAATGTCTAAACACAAATTTTGATACCAATTGTAAATATTTTACCAATAGAAAGATTTTACATAGAAACATTGATACCAATTGTAAGAATTATTCATTTTAAACATATGATACCAAATTCGAATTTTCAATCATAAAGTATGGGAGTACAAATACCAATTGAAAGACAAAATCAAATTTTCTCCCCCTTTATGAAATACAAAGTAAAATAATGCATAGTCTTGATACCAATTTAAAAGTAATCAATTTAAACAAAATTGAAACTCAAGCACTAGCATAAACACAAACATATATATGTATGGAAAATAGATACCAATTGAAATTGATATTCTTGGAATTGAAAGCATACATACATACAAAACATATATGAGTATACAAGAAGATCAAAATGATACCAATTGAAAGAGTTCAATGATACCAATTGACATAACAATAAGTTCAAGTGTATACATCATATTACTATACCTCCAATCAAGGTTCAAGATTTAAATGATTTTCATTTTAGAGCATACATGAACATGATCTCCCACCCATCCTCCATGGATGGTAGGGGTTTTCAAAAATAGATTTGAAAATAAGTTTAGTTTGAAAAACTCTACCAAAATGAAGAATACCGTAGCTAGTTAAATGGAAAGTTTTGTTAACTAGTACGAAATCCTTCAAGTAAGGAATAAAACAAAATAATTTTCATAAAACATGAAATCCACAAGATAATCAACACTCTAATTCAATTAGGTATAAATATGACTCATGAAAACAAAACATGAGCAAGCAATAAATGTGAGTGTACAAATAAAGTGTGAATATCATAATCATGAAAATATTTTCATTAAGCTCAATTATTCCTTAAACATGAAAACATGAAAATCATCAAAAACTATTTAATCTTCAAGGTGTATGCATGTCTTATACAAAGTAAAGCATACATACATATCCAAAACACAACGAGTCCACAAAATATATGCATTAAGGCACGTGGCTTAAAAAGGATAAACATGTATATCTAATAGTTTGGACAAGATAGACATATACATGAAGTTAAAACAATTAAACACAAAATCAAGAAAAACTAAATCTTCATCAAAACACATTTTATTTCAAGGTATATGTATGAATTGTCAACACAATAAGTATACATACATATCTCTAAATACAATTGAGTCCATATATATAGATTTGCATGAAAGGCAAATGACTCAAGAGGTATACATGTATATCTTAAAGTTTGGCAATACAAACATATACATGAAGTGAAACACACAATCATAAAACAAATCCAAAATTGAGAATACAAGTTAAAATGTGTGAATCATCAAAACTAGACTATACTAGCACATCTAATGGGTTCAAATAAGCGTTCAAGCTCATACATATATAGATTTATTTGTGGCCCACTATATGCACAAGTATATACCTAGTCTTAATGAAAAACTAACACTTAAACAAATATTCAAGACATGAAGCATCAAAAACAAGTATAAAAACAAAACACAAATCATTTAGACTAGGACTTATACTAGTGTCGAAAACATGATTATTATGAATATCCACATGCTATTAGAAATATGATATACGCAATATCAACCATAGTGAGAACACAAAAGAATTATCCATATTAAATATGGGTGTCTCAAAATAACTAAACATGTATATCAAGAATCTAATCAACATGGCATTTTCATAGTAATCACTAAACAATGAAAACATGCTATAAACTATAATTATGAAAGCATGTAAACAATAAATGGAAGTAAAGGATTGTTACCAAAACCGAAGAAGCAATTTCCTTTTTTCCAAAACATGGTGGTCCTCTCCACCAAACTTCCCTTGAAAGTGATGCATCCAATTGATTTCCTTTAAGTCCGGAACGCATCCACTCCAAGGTGTCATCACTCTCACGTCATGTGAGAGCCCACACCTACATTAAACAAAAGAGGGGTGGTATTTGGTACCCATATCTTATTGGGTCCATGGGGGTTAGTATCTTCTCAACTCAAACAAAATTCTTTGCTAAATTAGGAGTATGTAATCTATCATAGCAAAATTTAGCAAGGTGGCCCTTACGTTCACAATGTGTACATGTGTACACATGAGCATACATATGGTGATGGGTGTGTCCGTGAGGAGCATGTGTATGCCGTGGAGGGTGTGCATGCATAAAAGTTGGAACTTGTTTCTTTCGAACCAAGGATTCCAAACGTGTGTGGTTCATGGCACATTGGCTCATAGTGGAGCCCAAACAATCTACCTTCTTCTTAAGCATACAAATATCATCATTAATCTTAGAAGAAGAAGTGTGGCATGCAATAGGTGAAGTGTGTGATACTACCCTAGCATGGCAAACATGTGCATCAATCTTATTTTGCAAAACAATATTCTTATCTAAATAAAAATTCAACTCATTTGAAATAGAAATAATTTTATTTTTCAAAGCAACATTCTCCTTTAAAACAAAATCAACTTTTGAAGACAAATTTTCATTTTTCTTCAAAAGAACATGGCAATCATTTTTAGATTTTAAAAATTCATTTTCTTTAAGTACAAGTTCCAATTGAGATCTCAATGAATCCCTTTCATTATAGACCTCAACCTTCTCTTGCAAAACACAATCAAGTCTAGAATGTAAACTTTTATTTTCTTTTCGATTTCTAGACTTTTTTTTCACAATCTTATATTTTTCTATTAATTTTTCACACACAATAGAAAGTTCTTCATTTAAAGCATGGGGATCTACAATATCATCACATGAAGAACTAGCATCATCACTATCTAGTTGAAGTTCCGATTGTACCTCAAGGGAGTCATTCCCTTGGACCATATAGCATTGTGAGTCGGATTCTCCACTAGACTCCTCCGGTTGATTTGGCAATTGAAGCTCGGAGGTCAAAATAAGTTTGTCTAGCAAGTTTAAAGCATGTATGTATATCTAGAACATATCTAAATACATAGAAATAAAGTAAACTTGTTTTGATCTACTATTCATGAAAACCAAAATTCAAATCATAAAACGTGTGTGTATGTGCACTTGAGCATATCAACTATACTAAGCTTTACAAATGGATCTAAACACACTATCTAAACTAGGATACCTAAGTCTTTTTGATGATCTTCATCTTCAAGTTGACTTGCTCCAAAACTCCATCCATGGGCTAGGCAATGTGTGATCTTGAAGCTTAAGCCCTGGAATCACTTGTGAAAGCTTCCAAACACCTTGTTGAAGCTAATCACCAACTAACATCTTGGTTAATGATCTGAAACTTAAACAACACAAGATTATTAGTAAATATAATTACATGAGTTAATCATCATCAAAACTAGGGTGGAAGGCCTTTGGGCCAACAGTTCGTATTTCATCTATATAGTCATGGTCACAGCACAACTCTTGGAAAACCTAATTTTACTCACTAGATTAGTTACAATCCAATATTGCACCTACCCCAATATACATATGACATCACACTCTACTCATGATAGTATCTAATTATAACTGTGTGTTCATACATGAAGAAATACGAGACACTCACATTCATATACTGGATGTCACAACAATCTATTTACTCGATGTCATAGACAACTATATGCATACACTAGGTGCCATACATATCAATATCCTTAATTCGGATATCATAAACAATCATATCCATATGCCAGATATGTAACGGTCCCAGTTAATCATTTCTATTCAGATTACAATCATCATAGATTATCCTTAATCCAAGCGTGGGACCCATCAAGATTCAATACTTCAATTCGGCTAACATCAGCCTGTCTATACTTTACAACATTTTCCACTTCATATGCATATATAATCTCAACAGGATTTAGCATATTTCCGAAGCATTAATCCAACAACTCATTAGAAAACATAGTCTAATACTTTACTATTCCATAAAATACCACAATATTATACAGGATTTGAGTCTAGCACCAAGTATTTCAATATTTACAAGTTCATGGCAAACATCCAAATAGAAGTTTTGCATAGTTTTCTACAACAATATACATATCACAAGAACATGCAAAAAGGGTGAAAATGTCTCCGTTGACACCTATCCCGCATATGTTGCCATTAAGCGGGTTCCTTACCTTTGTCCAAACCTGAAAGTGATAATGAGAACAGAGTGAGCTCGACAGCTCAGTGAGTAAAACAGTATTATATGCATGTCCATTACGTAGGTTTATTTGGAATTTTATCATCAAGTTAACAATTGTAATTACTACTATTTTACACATTTTTGGATATGGAAATCCTGACCAAAACACAGTAACAGGTCCTGATAGTCGACTTACTCATACCTATAGTCGACTAACTCTACCTTAAGTCGACTTGTATAGAAGCTATAGTCGACTAGGGTCTCTGTCCCAAAAAGTTATTCACTCTTGTTGGCTGCCTATAACTTACCTAGTTGACTAATCTATTTGGTACAGTCGATTATACCTGGTACTAGTCGACTAAAAAGTCAACTGTAGTCGACTAACGCTGGATCAAAAAGATAGATGCTCTCTGTTTATTACTTATAACCAATTCTAGTCGACTACCCTTTCTGGTGTAGTCGACTACTCTATACACTAGTCGACTTACAAGTCAACTATAGTCGACTAATCATGGTTAAAAGAAAATGTTCACTCTCTATTTATTTCCTGTAACTGAGGCTAGTCGACTTACAAGTTATATATAGTTGACTAAGAGTGTTTTCCTAAGACTTGTATACCCGTTTTTCCCATCTATAGTCGACTTAGCCCAAGGGATAGTCAACTAACCCTGTTGAAATTGCCTGGATAAGTCGACTATACAGAGTCTAGTTTTAAGATTTATATATATAATTTCAACATGAAATTTCTATCTTAGCCACATTAACATACTGTTAAACATAACATTGGGCTCCCCCTTCGGTCTCCTCCGGTTTAACCCGGTCCCTTCTTCTATACGTTATTTAACGCAATAAATCCCCCTTCGATCACCACCGGTTCAACCCAGTCCCTTCCTCCTATACATTACCGTATATCCTCCCCTTCGGTCACCTCTGGTTCAACCCGTTCCCTTCCTCCTATATGCAATAATCACGTCCTTTATATAATCACAACATGCAAGGACTCATAAAGCAACGACAACATAATAATATCATAATTCCTACTTTACAACATGTCAATATCATGGAAGTCATTAATATGTATGGGTAATTACTAGCCGAATTATCAATATGCGAGTCTTTTCAAAATAACCAACATATCATATCATCTTAATATATGCATAGTCATAAATATATGCATAGCATCAAGTATCATATTTATCCATAGAACTATTTCTCAAAAAAAACATGTGTGGATTACCATGTATACACACAATCATACACCATGTTAAACATATATGAAATAACTATAACATGATTGCCATAAGATTATGTACACATAAAATCTATAAATTATTCGCATGAATTATCTTCATTTCATGTTCATTGATAACTTAGAAATTCCCCTTTATTTCAAGCTTTACTTTATCGACTATGTTACTAGGGTCCGGATGTTCTACTCACCCTTGAAGAGAGTATCTCCTTATCAAGCTTGGTCTCCCGCTTTAATGGGGTCTACAAGGCCATAATAACATCATGATTAGTTCTTAGTTAAAAGAGTATAAGAGGGGTAGAAATCTTTAGGTTTTACTTATCGTTCAACCAATATCACCCTCCTAACTCGAAATCCAAGATCAACCTTATCTTCAAGAATTTTCTATTTATGGTGATGTTAGATCACCACTTTACCTTGTTCTATTTGGTCTTTGGAGGAGATAAAACATGTAAATGAAGTCTTTTTCTTGTATAATAGGAAGTAGGGAAGTTTTGTGAGAGAACGGGAGAGAGAAGGAGAGAGAGTGTGTGAAGAAGAGGGGGAAAAACAACTGCTGCTGCTGGTTTTTGGCTGACAGCAAAGGGAGAAGAAAGAAGAGGGTATTGGAGTTGGAGAATGAAGAAAGAGAGAGAGAGAGAGAGAGAGAGAGAGAGAGAGAGGGTGTTGCCAAATGAAACTTTCTCTTCATTTCCCTCCTATTTATACCCCATTCCCTTCAATAATATCATGACAAGTGCCCCTCCCTAACCCATCTCTCTACTCCTATATCTTATACCTATAGGAAAGATTCCATCCCTCCCCCTTCATGAGGTACTAGTACCCACAAGTATGGTGGGGGTATGGTAGCAAAGTCAACATGCATGTGGGTGTATTTCATTTATATACATACATACATACATACATACATATACATACTAATATGTATAGTATAATGTATAGTATTCTTACATAAATACTTACTTCCACATCACTTCCTAAAGCATTTAAATGTTAGGAAAAAGGTGATTAGTTAAGACAAGTGTTACAGGATATCATAAACAATCATATGCATATACTAGGTGTCATACCTATTAACATCCATAATTCGGATATCATAAACAATCATATTCATATGCCGGATATCATAAACAATCATCTGCATATATTAGGTGTCATACCTATTAACATCTATAATTCGGATATCATAAACATTCATATCTATATACCGGATATCATAAACAATCATATGCATATACTAGGTGCCATACCTATTAACATCCATAATTCAGATATCATAAACAATCATATCCATATACCGGATATCATAAACAATCAATGCGTATACTAAGTGTCATACCCATTAACATCCATAATTCGGATATCATAAACAATCATATCTATATACCGGATATTATAAACATATATTCAAGCATACTTCAATAAAATAATATCAATACTCCACTTCGATCACCTCCGGTTCAACCCGGTCCCTTCTTCCAAAACAATAAATAACAATAATACTCCCATTTGGTCACCTCCGGTTAAACCCGGACCCTTCCTCCAATATAATAAATAACAGCAATACTCTCCTTCGATCACCTCCGGTTAAACTCGATCCCTTCCTCCAATACAATAAATAACAGCAATACTCCCCTTCAGTTACCTCCGATTAAACCCGGTCCTTTCCTCTAATACAATACATGACATCATATACATACTTATGCACATTTTTTGTCACACAGGCATTCACATACACACCAATGTGTCACACAGTCAAGTTCATGCGATTTCATTTCTTAATTCGTTAGTTTCGAGAAATTCTTATCATATTTAGATGTACCAAACACACACATAATGCATTCAACTTAATGATCCCCAATATCGTACCGGTCAAGTTCTGATTCGTAGTATCAATATTCGCTTTTCTTAATCATAATACGTATTCACCTTTTATCATTTAGTTAACATCCGGGATTCATTATTATTTGTCTCTTTTACCCTCAGGCAGACTGCCTATTAGTTACAACTTGATTTAATTCAGAATTTTCTCATCACTTCTGATACAAGTGATAGTTACACGACAATTCAGATATCACATGAATTATTAACACTTTCGATATTATAATTATCCTTTATTCAATCAAAGACTGATTATAGTACTTTTATTTGGTACGGCCCAAGGTTAACCCAAAATTCCACCATTGCTGGTTATATAATTAATAATTCACAATTTTCTTTATTTCTTTTAATTACTAGCCAAATCATCCCTGTATTCGCATATAAATCAAACCGCACACATATATACATGCATACACATAACATATCACTTACCAATACTGAATTACTAATCTCATTGACACGACACTCAATTTTTCATCTGTATCACAAACTTTCAATTATTAAGGTAATTATCTAACTCTTACCGATTAGATATAATCAGTGTCACTATAAAGATGTGACTTCCAAGCCTAATAGAGGATTCCAATGTTCTGCTAAATCAATTACAAGGATACCCAAAAGTCTTCGGTGTATAGAGTAGGCATACCAAAATACTAGTTCAATGCTATCGGTATTTGTTTTATTGATATCGAATTATCCATCATAATCAATATACTTAATGTTAAGTGTCAGGTTTACTCAATACTGACTCTAACTGGTTTTCACCAGTTTAATTACTCACTTAATATTTATACACCATCATCAGTCACTCATTATCTGATAATCATCAGACTTGATCTTATTCAGTAGTTTTTCATTAATAATCATTAATCGCTAAAAAGTATAATATCTACTTACGAGTTATAGTTTAAAGATTTTATTTTTCTACCTCTCATCAGGTTTGATGAATCTTAATTATTTCTCCATCAATTGCTTTCGGTTGCTACCGATTAACAACTTAATCGATATATATAAATATACAGGCCATCATCTGACCCTTACTGCCTCAAGTGTGCTAGTTGATACACAAGATCACGTTATGAGCTTAAATATATCATGAAACACAACAAATACTAAAACAGTATTGCAAGATCAATACTCAACATACTTCATAATATTTGAGTATCCTGTGTACTTAGTTTAACAATACGCTTTGATGTTCAATTTATGTATCAAGCATGTCCGGTAGTGTTAGGAATTCAGTTGCTCTAATTCTACCTTGATCAATTCCATCATTATCGGTTCACGTTCATAGTTACTAATTCACTGAAATGTCCCGATCCCATCGAGTTATCAATATTAACAAAACCTTTAATAGTTTAATCAGTACGCTATTTCTATCATACTGCATCTATTCATATATCTCATTTAATAGAGGTTTTCTATATCACGGTTACATCGAGTTACTCGAAGATAATTTCCAATTTCATTTACTTAGTTCAATTCTAATATTAATTTCAGATTCTGCTTATACCAGTATCAACATAATCGATTCTATAATTATCCAATCATAGTTGATGGGTCTCAAGTGATCTTTTATCTTAACTGATTTCTAATTATCTCTTACTAATAAAGAAACATTCATGATCTGTAATCGATTCCCCGTTGTCACTGTTAATCTACTCACCGGGTATACCGGTGTTAACCAACTACCATCCAATTATTATTATCCATAACTATTATTTTCATAACAGATTGGACATCACTTGCATATAATATCAATCTTCACTTAACTATCATCATTATTATATTAATAGTCAATACACATGCAATCACAGTGTGTAATAGAATCGGAGGTAAACTTTACCCACTTAATAATTTTCAGGTTAAGTGACATCAATATTCATCACAGACGGGTAGATGGTATTACCGAAATTTATACTTTACCATTTCTATCAGAACCTAACACTTAATTGTTCGATTCTCAATCCTAGTAAATACTCGCAACATATACATGATGCTCAGAATTCCACAAACACATAACTTATGTGGCATATGTCTATGTGCAACTATTTTAATACATTTACAGGCTCTTAATGGTCATGTTATATGAACTTTAAATAATAATTCTCAATTTGGTGTCATACCCGTATTATATTCTCACACACACATACGTAACATATCCGTGATTCATTATCCGGATATCCTATTTGGATTCGGTTCCATAACACCAATTCACTTTTACAATAACTGTCACAATCATCTTTTTAATGATGTAATCTCTTAGTTTCAATGAATCAATATTATCAATAATTTCCCAATAACAATTATTTTTAAATTGGGGAAAACAGACTTGAGTTAGGACTTCCACTCACCGGGATACCGATAAATTTTGAACACCCAATACCATATACTGATACACAAGATGTGTAGCTCTCGTTTTTACGATCACAACGGCTCAAGAATCGTCCGAATCTGACTTCGGATGGCCAAGATATCGTTCGAAAAACCAAAACCAAAATAAAAGGTTTGATACGTAATAACTGAAAATTTTTAGGGGGCTGTTTATAATTTTTCAGGGCCCAAAGCAATTTATAATGTCACAAGGGCTAAAATGAAATTTTACCATTATCGGATCGGGTTTGGGTGCACACCGGTCGGGTTTGAGTTGAACCCAAAACCCAAACCCGTTTGGGTTTTTAACCCAAACTTAGCAGCAGCGCGAGCTGCTGTTGCCCTCACGGGCCGGCCCGCCGGTGCGGCTACCTCGCCGGCGCTGCTCTGGCTCCCCTGGCAGCCGGAGGGCCCCACACACACACACACACAGAGAGAGAGAGATGGGGATGGGGTTGGTGCTTCCCCCCTGCCGGCCCCACGCTGGCACCTGGCCTCCGGCCAACATCCAGAGAGAGAGAAAGAGGGAGTGAGAGAGCGAAGAAGAAGAAGAAGAAGAGAGAGAGAGAGAGAGAGAGAGAGAGAGAGGATGAGAATGAGCTAGGGAAAGAGATTTTTATCTCTATCCCTCCACCAACTCCCCTACCTGCTCCCCCACCCCATTCCTCCCATACCTCATCAATCAATTTTTATTTTATATTTTATTTTATTTTTCTTTATTTTTCTTTCTTTCCTCATCTCTCCAATCCTTTAATAAAATCAAAGATTAGGATTAAATACCTATACCCGGTATTCATAATACGAGTATTTCATGCAGCATATATACACTCGTATATTTTCATATATTTTTCTGTATTTCTTTATTCATAATAAGTTATAATTAATATCAAAAGAATATCCAGTAATATACCGATTACCGATCTCCTTATCAGTATAATCCGAAAGAGTAGAAATATACCGAATAAAATAGATCTTATGATATTCAAGTGTTACACTACTTATTTTAATGTACAAACATACATGATATCAATGTTTCCTCATATCAATTAATCTGATATGATTTATAAAAATTTAAATCCATTCTGAATTTTCGTTAAATAATTACTGAGAATTATTTAACACAGGAACAATTAGTTTAATAATCATAAGAATTCATGAAAAACATTTTTAATCTAATGAAAATATTTTGGCCAGAGTTTACCAATCTGGGTGTTACAGTAATGGTGGACTGGAACAGAAAAACTTCCAGTATATTGGATGGACTAGCACAGAAAACTGCTAGTGTGTGATTAGACTAGCACGAGAGAATGCTAGTGTAATGGAATAGTGGACTGGAATAGAAAAACTTCCAGTGTAGTGGTGGGTAGGTGTATACTCTGAGGATTAGGGTTTTTGATTGCCCCCTTCTCTCAGGAGAAGAAGGATCATATATACCTGACATGGATGCTAGCGTAGAAACGAAATTGAGGATGGTGTAACTGTGCTATTTACACATGTTGGATTTGTTGTAATGATCGTGATTGCTGGCGCTGATTAGTCGGGATTGCATGTCGGAGAATCTGCTGCCATGTATAGCTGCCAGCTTAATGTAGGGCAACGTGAGGATGGTGCTGCGTAACGGCGGGAGGAGATCTCGATGGACTCTTGATGGGGCATCTGACTTGGGTTGGAGACTTTGGAATGAAAAAGACCTCGGGAAGGTGAAAACCTCTAAGTGGCGGAGTTCAGCTCCGGACTGAGGACGCCTTCAGGACGGATGATGACTTCGGGAAGATTGGATGACTTCGGAAAAGTTGGAAGTGACAAAGGTTGGATGTGGCGGAGACTCCGAGATAAACTCTAGGAATTGTGGATTTCTTGATGGAAGCTCTTGGTAACTTGGGCACGTGTCACTATCATAACCGCAGTCAAATTTTGACCACTACAGATGTCCCCACTTCCCTGCTTGTCGGAACCTGCATAAGAAAGTCAAGGAAGCGAAGTTGGTTAGAAGGAGTCTTTAATGCCTTAAACTCCTCTTGGCACTTACAGGAAGAGAATTGTACGACGGCTTTCTTTGGATCATTTGAATCTTCTGAAATTAATTGATGGTTGCACAACTGGCTGACACATCAGGCGGCTGAATCTCCTAAAAGGCTGAGTCCTGCATCTCTTCGAATCCTAACATCATTATAACTGGGATTTTAGGCTTCGTGTTATAGTGGTGATTGTTGATTTTCTGTCGATTCTGTTAATCAAAAATCTCAGGACCATGGGTGACTCTTCAGGGATTGGGATTTTAAATTAGAGGCAGTTGGATTTCTCATCCGTCCATAAATAGAGGGATATTTGTGGGAGAAAATCATCTTTTGTCTTCTTCAACAAAAACTCTTACTTCGAAACCCTAGTTTCTTTTCTTACTGTGTCGCCATGTCATCATTTCTTCTTTTCATCAAATGAAGCAAAAGTACATCAGTAGCATCATCACATTATTAGAAGAATTTTACACATTGAAGAGGGAAGATACCCGATCAAATACTTGGGTGTAATGATTGGAATGAAGAGATTGGCTATGAGGACTTTTAATCTTTTTGGAAAGAATTTGAGGGAAGTTGACGGCTTGGAGTGCGTGAGCAGTGATCGAATAAAACCTGCACAAAAATACAAAAGTTTAGAAATGGTGCAAGGTTCTCAATTCTACCGCTATAGCAAGTGGCTATGCGGGTCGTGATCCACAAGGAGGACTTACAATGAAAGCGTTAGGTAAGTTTCTTTTCAAGTTTACAAAACTGGTTAAAAGTTCTTCTTTATTCTTTAAAAGAAAAGAGAAAAAAGCTATGTTAGCTTGGAGAAAATGGAAGAGTGGAGAAGATGGTGATTGTTGTGTTTTGAAAAGAAAAAGAAAAACAAAGTTAAAGTAAAAAAGAATAAAGAGATATGTGTTTTGGAGATATGTTTCTAACCTAATAAGTAAAGAAAGAACTAAAATAAATACTTACTTACCTCCTTGAAGCTTGCTTACCTTGGATCTGTAAGATCACCTAGAGGGGGGGTGAATAGGTGATGGCTAATCTAATGGTCACTTGTGAACAATAATGCGGAATTAAAACTAAGTTGACCAAATTAAAATTCTTTTAATTAAACACTTATGTATAACCAAGAGTGTTGCCGAATTCCCTTGCGAGGCTCTGGACAAGCTCCTCTAGATTCTCCTTGAATGGGTTGAGGTGCCGCGTTGGCTCTCTTGGTTGAATACTAGTGTTAACAACAATCCCACGCAATTATATATCAATTAAGCACAAGGGTATATATCATGCATATATAAGATGAACACAATGTAAGTAAATGCAAGATATAAAAGAGACAAAGAGAGAGAGAGGGAAGAGTAAGCAATCGCAAACACAAAGGGTTTGTTTCGAGGTTCGAGCACACTTGCTCTACATCCCCGCCTTCGACACACGAAGGGTTTCCACTATGCAAGATCCCAATGGATCTCTCCTCGGTGCCGCACACCTACAAACCCTCGGACTCCCAAGTCCCGTACACACGCAAGTCCACCGACTCGCCGAGGCCGTACCTCGAACCACCAAGAGTTCACAACCGAACTCCAACCACAAACAACGAGCACACTTGCCCGTTTCCTCAAATACAAAGAAAAGATCTCTTTGATGATCACAACACTTGATCACCTAAAGAGCACTCTCACTACAACACACCTATAGGAATATCTAGCAATGGAAAGCTCAAGTGTGGTGTGAGAAAAGCAAGGAAAGACTATGGTGAAAAACTCAAAGAATCACTTAACACTCTCTTGATAAAAACTCCCTTTTGATTGGAAGTATTAGCACTTTATTTTGTGGAGAAAACTCTTTAAAAGTATCAGAAATAGCTCAAGAAATCTCCAAAATCTTCTGCCTAAAACAAGTGACAAGACCCCTTATAGGGCTGCCAGAAAATAGAGCCGTTGGGCTCCTGTCAGTGCTGTCGGTCGACCGTCGGTCGACGGCCAACGGTCATTTTTCTGACCGTTGCAGCCACGGTCGACCGGCTCGGTCGACCGATAACCTGGAATGAACTGTCGGTCGACCGGCCCGGTCGACTGATATTTCCAGAGAGCAAAGCTCTCTTGGTCGGTCGACCGACCCGGTCGACCGGCCACTGTGCTGACAACGTGCACAGGGCTGTGCACATCGGTCGACCGGACCGGTCGACCGGTTTGGCCTGTCAGCCAGTTTCCAGGTCTGAAAACAGGATTTAAAAAATCTTTTATAAAATCCTAAAAATACATAGAAATTCTACAAAAGTTTTAACAATATACTTGAAAGAACAAACATGCTTGCACAAAATCAAGACATGTTATATATGTTTTGGTCTATTTTTGTAACTTGGAAATATTAGCTCAATAACCAAAATGTATTTTCCAAAACATGTTTTCCAAACTTGTTTTTCTAAATCTTCATCAAATACAAAAACAAGATATTTGAGTTCATTTTAAAGCATAGTGTGTATGGATATGATCCACTACACAATCAATAAGAAATATCTATGTTTTGACATAAAGCACTAATCATGATTTTGGTTTAAAGATATGAACTATGAAATACCAAAATCCAAGATAATATTTTGTCTCAAAGAAAATCTTTGTTCTAAATAAAAATTCTTTTCTAAACATAAAAATCTTTTATGAAAGCAATTTAAATCAAGAGTCTATCAAGAGTGTGTGTGTGTGATATAACTTGAGCAATCCACCACTATTCTATCCTTTACATTTTTACTAAAACAAAAATACAAATTCTATACCTAGACACAAGTCTTCAACTTCTTGAAGTCTTCCCTTGAAGGCTTCTCATCTTCTTGACTTGGTCCAAGCTTGATCCAAAAACTTCCTTGGATCACCACATGCAAGCTCCAAATCTTGTTCTTTTATCCTTTGTTGAGCTATGCACCTACTAAGATCTTGATCATGAATCTGTCACTAATTAAACACAAGATCATTAGTAACTATAACTACATGAGTTGATCATCATCAAAACTAGGGTGAAGGGCCTTTGGGCCAACAATCTCCCCCTTTTTGATGATGACAAAACTCATGGAGTTATATATGCATGGATTAAAGTAAAGCTTCAAAGAAGCTCCCCCTTAACTCATGCATACCAAATAAATAAAAGATATGGCAATAAAAGCACATGAATATGTATGCAATGTAGGAGATGCAATCATATAGATCAAATCATAAATCAAATCTTTTGCTCCTAATTGCAAGACAACATATATGCATAAATACAAATCTTACTCCCCCTTAAGTAAGGAACCAAATACTTCTCCCCCTTAAGTAAGGAAATCATGAAATCATGCATATAAAATCACAAATTCTTCTCCCCCTTTTGTCAATCATCAACAAAGGGTTCAAAGAAAAATGCATCAACCAAATTTTTCTCCCCTTTTTGTCAAAAACAAAGAAATCAAGGAGGGATATAGACAAATCAATCAATAAAATTTATGCGATATAAATTCATGAAGAGGAAGACGTTAAGTTAGCTTCCCGACACATATACATTACATGAAAGAGGGATGACAAGCCCTAATTCACATAACGTATAATATGTCATGCATAAGAGGAGATGTGAAGCTCCCCCTACACACGTATATCATATAAAGAAGAGTTGTCAAGCTCCTCAATTTATAATATACTCAACATGAATCTATATGTAGAAGAGATGTTAAGCTCTCCTTGCATATAGACAATACAAATCAAAAATTTTGAATTTTCTTTATCAAAACAAAATTTTAACTTTTTCTTAGTAACAACAAATTTTGATATATCAATTGTAAAATAATCAAATTTTGAATTTTTGATACCAATTTCAAAACACAATGCATAAGCTTATTATGAAATATCAATTTGAAATCTAATTAAGCTTAGCATCAACAATCTTTGTGCTTTAAAAGAAATACCACTTGTAAAATAAGCACAAATAGATCACATATATGTATGAATAGATATAATTAAAATTTGAAAGCATTCATACAATCAAAATATGAATATACACAACATGAAGTCATATTGATACCAATTGAACATATCCAATGATACCAATTGAAAAGTAAGCATAAGTGTATACATCATGTAATCTACCATATGAAGAATTCAAACTAGTTAAATGAAAGTGTTTTAACAACTAGTAAGGAATCCTTCAACCAAGGAATACATCAAAAAATATTTTCATGGAATATGCATAAATCACAAGGCACTAAAACACTCTAATCCATAAAGTCCATATAATTTTCAAAAGAAGTGAGTGTACTAATGTTATGTGAAACATGACATCATGAAAATGACAATGAAACTCAATATTCCTTCAAATCATAAATTTTGAAAATACGAAAATCATCACAAATTTTAATATATGAAAATCATCAAAATTATATTTCATAGCATATGTATGTTTTGACAAGACATTAAGTATACATACATATCCCCAAAATACAATTGAGTCCTTATAAATAGATTTGCATGAAAAGCAAATGACTCAAGAGGTATCCATGTATATCTTAATGTTTTGCAAAATAACCATATACATGAAATGAAATCACATGATCATAACATAAATCCAAATGGGAATACAAGTTTAAGAATATAATGATCATCAACATAAGGCTATACTAGTACATCTAATAGGCACAAATAAGCATTCAACCCAATCATATATAGATTTATTTGTGGTCCATAAGGTGTACAAGTATAAATCCAAGTGTTGACAAATACTAACATCTAAACTAATATTCAATACAATGAAGCATCAAAATTTGAAATCACAAAGGAATTTATCCATAAAAATAGGATCATGTACATCAATTGAAGAATAGATAACTAGTTTAAATAGATTTTTGACAAACTAGTTAAAGATCCTTCATAAATATGAAATCATATGTATTTCATGAATAATACTAAATACATAAAAGTTCAAGCACTCATATTCCATAAAGCTCCAAATTATATGTTTTCTTAAAGATGAGTGTTCAAAGGTTATGTAAATAGTATCCACATGAAAATAGTCATTGAAGCCCAAAATGATCATAAGTCAAATTTTTTTTTTTTTAACAACAAATCATGAAAAATCATTTTTCACTAAAATCAACAATTTTCATGGTATATGTATGGTTTATACAAATCTAACAATATGCATACATATCCCAAAAATAAAAGAGTCTATTAAATGTTTGCATGAAGGCAAGAGACTCACGGGTATACATGTATATTTATTGGATTTGAATTAAGCACCCATATACATGAAGTAAATCACTAAAATAGGTAAAACATGTATAAAGAGAATCATCAAAACTAGATTATAGATATGCATAAAGTGGATACAAGTGAGCATGAAGTTCAAATTATTTGAGAGTCAATTGTAATTCACTATTTGTATATGTATACATACAAGTTTGACAAATCTACATCTAAGCATGTAAATACCACATGAAGCACACAAAATCTTAAAACATAAACATGCTATGAATATGATAAAGTATAAAGCATGTACATAAATAAAATAGGAGTTTAGAGGTTGTTACCAACTCCAAAGCTCCAAGTATGGTGGTTGTCCCACCAAGCTCCTTGATAGTGATGCAACCAAGTGTATGTCCATCATGTCCATTGCAATCACTACCAAGGTACCAACCTTCTCACGTTTTGTGAGATCCCACACCTACATCAAAATCAAAAGGTGGGGGTTTTGGTACCCATGTTTTCTTGGGTCCTTTGGGGTTAGCATTGTTGTAAGGAACCCAAAATCTATTATACTTAGCAAAATATAAATATGGTTTCTTATCAAAACAATATCTTGCTAGATGGCCTTTGCGGCCGCAATGTGTACAAATGTACACCTTAGCATGATGCTTATGAGTGTGATTGTGATCGTGTTGTGCACCATAAGCATGATGTGAATGTGCATGAGCATGTGGAGTTTGTTTCTTGGGAAACATGGACTCCAATCTAGTATGTTTAAATGTACAAGAGTTCAAAGTTGAACTCAAATTATTCATTTTATTTTTCAAATTCTTAATCTCATTAGTGTTAGCATGAAAAGCATGATGAGATGAAGAATCATTTTCTTTTTCTTTTGAAAAACATTATCTTTTTCTTTTTCAACAAATTTTCTTTTTAAAGATTTATTTTCTTCAAAATACTTTCTTTTTGTTTTTCAACCATAGCAATACTATCCTTCAAAATAGTGTTCCCTTCACAAAGATCATTCAATTTTGAAAATAAGGAAACATTCTCATTTTTCAAATCTTTATTTCTTTTTCTAAACATGCAAGTTTATTTTTCAAGGAATCATTTTCTACATGCATGCAATCAATGTCTTTTTCAAATCTTTATTATCTTTTCTAAGCATGCAATGTTATCTCTACATGAATCATGTTCATTATGCATGCAAGCAATGTCCTTTTTTAAAATTTTATTTTCTTTCTTAATTATGTCATATCTTTCAAGCAATAATTGGCATAAAGAATTTAGCTCATCATATGACATACTAGCATCCTCATCATCGGATTCGGTATTTACCTCAAGGGGGTCATCCCCTTGGACCATGTAGCACTTGTTGGAGGTGTCGCTTCCAACATCCGAATCGCTCCCCGCATAATATTGTTCATTTTCGCCAAGGGAGATGAGGGTGTTCCATACTACAAAAGCCATATCAATATTAGCAACCCTACATAAATAATCATCATTTAGGGTGCTCTTTAAAGCATGTAGGGCTTTTGTATTAGCCTCAAGATTCTTACCATCTATACAATAAGCATTATTAGTAGTGGCAAGATATACATTATAACCTAGGGCTTTTAGGAATAATGACATCTTAACTTTCCAAATGTGGATGTTAAGAATATCAAAGGTGGGTGGTGACATAAAGTCCATGGTGAGGTGTGTGTGTACAACAAATATTGTGATTAGCCCAAATGTAGGATCTTTAACTCTTAGGTTGTTAGACCCTTATCAAGAGCACTAGCTCTGATACCAATTGTAAGATCACCTAGAGGGGGGGGTGAATAGGTGATGGCTAATCTAATGGTCACTTGTGAACAAATAATGCGGAATTAAAACTAAGTTGACCAAATTAAAATTTCTTTTTAATTAAACACTTATGTATAACCAAGAGTGTTGCCGAATTCCCCTTGCGAGGCTCTGGACAAGCTCCTCTAGATTCCCCTTGAATGGGTTGAGGGGCCGCGTTGGCTCTCTTGGTTGAATACTAGTGTTAACAACAATCCCACGCAATTATATATCAATTAAGCACAAGGGTATATATCATGCATATATAAGATGAACACAATGTAAGTAAATGCAAGATATAAAAGAGACAAAGAGAGAGAGAGGGAAGAGTAAGCAATCACAAACACAAAGGGTTTGTTTCGAGGTTCGAGCACACTTGCTCTACATCCCCGCCTTCGACACACGAAGGGTTTCCACTATGCAAGATCCCAATGGATCTCTCCTCGGTGCCGCACACCTACAAACCCTCGGACTCCCAAGTCCCGTACACACGCAAGTCCACCGACTCGCCGAGGCCGTACCTCGAACCACCAAGAGTTCACAACCGAACTCCAACCACCAACAACGAGCACACTTGCCCGTTTCCTCAAATACAAAGAAAAGATCTCTTTGATGATCACAACACTTGATCACCTAAAGAGCACTCTCACTACAACACACCTATAGGAATTGTTGGCCCAATGGCCTTCCACTCTAGTTTTGATGATGATCAACTCATGTAGTTATATTTACTAATATTCTTGTGTTTCTAAGTTTCAGATCATTAGCAGGATATTAGTGTTGGTGATTAGCTTCAACAAGGTGTTTGGAAGCTTATCATGGTGATTCCGGTGCCAAAGCTTAAAGATCATACCTTTGCACTCGGTGGATCGCGTTTGGAGCAAGTCTACTTGAAGATGGAGATCATCAAGAGAAGACTTAGGTATCCTAGTTTAGTTTAGTGTGTTTTAGATCCATTTGTAAAGCTTAGTTTAGTTGATATGCTCAAGTGCACAAACACACACGTTTTATGTTTTAATGTGTGATTTTATGAATAGTTGGATCAAAACAAGTTTTCATGATTTATATGTATAGTAGATGTTTTCTAGTTATACATACATGCTTAACTTATAGACAAACTTATTTTGACATTCCTATTCATGTTTTGGAAAAATCTAGTTTGATAAAAATACAAGTTTTATTTATGATAAAATTGGCAAGACACAAAATGAATTGATATGATTGATATATGTCTTGAAATTTATCACAAGTTTAGTTTTCAAGTAAAATGATAAAACATATTTTTGTGGATTTTTTAGAAGTGTTAAAAGATTTTTTACAAAATTTTCTATTATTAAAATCTGCCCAGAAAACCTATTTCAGGCAGACCGGTCGACTGGCAGTCGACCGGCTGCTGTGTCCGGACATGCACAGGCTGTGCATGTCTGTCGGTCGACCGGGTCACGGACCCAGTCGACCGATATAGAGAGTTTGCTCTCTGTATCTTTTCGGTCGACTGGGTCGGTCGACCGATAGAAGGAAACTGGGTTTCCTCCTTTTGGTCGGTCGACTGGCAGTCGACCGGAGCCCCAACGGTCATATTTCCGACCGTTGGCGGTCGACCGGGCCGGTCGACCGGTGGCTGTCAGAATTGCCACATCAGCCTAACGGCTAGTTTTGATTTTTGGCCTATATAAACCCCATTCCTTTGGGATTTTGGCCAAGGTTTTCAAGAGGAAAAATTCTGGTTTTCAGTAGAGTTCAAAAGAGTTTTAAAAGAGTTTAAGTGCTAAAAAGATTTAATCTTTATTTGTTTTGTGTTTTTGGAAAATCAAAGAAAATAGGATTTGGATATTGTGTTGATTTTCATTCTATATCTTTTGGCAAGAATTTTCCCAAGTATTTTTCTTTGTTGCTTGTTTCCAAAACACTTAGTTTCCACTTGAGCTATATCTTCTATCCTAAGTTATTAGGATCTTTGTTTTGTGTTTTTGGAAAATCAAAGAAAATAGGATTTGGGATATTTGTGTTGATTTTCATTCTATATCTTTTGGCAAGAATTTTCTCAAGTATTTTTCTTTGTTGCTTGTTTCCAAAACACTTAGTTTCCACTTGAGCTATATCTTCTATCCTAAGTTATTAGGATCTTTGTTTTGTGTGGAAAAAGAAAAGAGAAAAAGAAAGAAAAGAGAAGTTTGTGGTTGTGGAACCACTTGTTGTAAACCCTCCTTGCTTTTGTGAATCCCTCTTCGGTAGAGGTGATCGGAGTGGTATTGTGATTGGTTGTGAGCCTCTTAGGTAGAGGTGGTTGTTGTATTTGGCTACGGGCCGTATCCCTCTTCGGTAGAGGTGGATTGTGGTTGTATAGCCTCGGTGGCTTTGTACGGTTGAGAGAGGAGTTTGGTACTCCTATAGTGGATTGGGAAATCCTACACGGTGGTGTAGGCGGGGAAGTAGAGCTAGGGGCTCGAACCTCGAAACAAATTTGTGTGTTTGCGATTGATCCAATTACTCTCAACTCTACTCTCTTATATTTGTGCAAGCATCATTCATTCATTGCATCATATATATTTGCGTGGGATTGAGCATATTCATACTTGCTTGCATTTGCACCTTGCATATTATTCATATTGTTATATATTGTATATGCTTGGATTGCTTGTGTGTGTGCAACACTTATACTCATCCAACAAGAGCTTCATATAGCAACCTCAACCCATTCAAGGGGAATCAAGAGGTGCTTGTCCAGAGCCTCGCAAGGGGAATTCGGCAACACTTGTTGGATTGTACTAAGTGTTCTTGTAAGATTGTTTTAGCTTCCGCATTTAGCACACTTAGTTTGCATTAAGTTCACTAGATTAGCATTTTCACCTATTCACCCCCCCTCTAGGTGTACTTTCAGGAATATCTAGCAATGGAAAGCTCAAGTGTGGTGTGAGAAAAGCAAGGAAAGACTATGGTGAAAAACTCAAAGAATCACTTAACACTCTCTTGATAAAAACTCCCTTTTGATTGGAAGTATTAGCACTTTATTTTGTGGAGAAAACTCTTTAAAAGTATCAGAAAAATAGCTCAAGAAATCTCCAAAATCTTCTGCCTAAAACAAGTGACAAGACCCCTTTTATAGGGCTGCCAGAAAATAGAGCCGTTGGGCTCCTGTCAGTGCTGTCGGTCGACCGTCGGTCGACCGGCCAACGGTCATTTTTCTGACCGTTGCAGCCACCGGTCGACCGGCTCGGTCGACCGATAACCTGGAATGAACTGTCGGTCGACCGGCCCGGTCGACTGATATTTCCAGAGAGCAAAGCTCTCTTGGTCGGTCGACCGACCCGGTCGACCGGCCACTGTGCTGACAACGTGCACAGGGCTGTGCACATCGGTCGACCGGACCGGTCGACCGGTTTGGCCTGTCAGCCAGTTTCCAGGTCTGAAAACAGGATTTAAAAATCTTTTATAAAATCCTAAAAATACATAGAAATTCTACAAAAATAGTTTTACCAATATACTTGAAAGAACAAACATGCTTGCACAAAATCAAGACATGTTATATATGTTTTGGTCTATTTTTGTAACTTGGAAATATTAGCTCAATAACCAAAATGTATTTTTCCAAAACATGTTTTTCCAAACTTGTTTTTCTAAATCTTCATCAAATACAAAAACAAGATATTTGAGTTCATTTTAAAGCATAGTGTGTATGGATATGATCCACTACACAATCAATAAGAAATATCTATGTTTTTGACATAAAGCACTAATCATGATTTTGGTTTAAAGATATGAACTATGAAATACCAAAATCCAAGATAATATTTTGTCTCAAAGAAAATCTTTGTTCTAAATAAAAATTCTTTTCTAAACATAAAAATCTTTTATGAAGCAATTTAAATCAAGAGTTCTATCAAGAGTGTGTGTGTGTGATATAACTTGAGCAATCCACCACTATTCTATCCTTTACATTTTTACTAAAACAAAAATACAAATTCTATACCTAGACACAAGTCTTCAACTTCTTGAAGTCTTCCCTTGAAGGCTTCTCATCTTCTTGACTTGGTCCAAGCTTGATCCAAAAACTTCCTTGGATCACCACATGCAAGCTCCAAATCTTGTTCTTTTATCCTTTGTTGAGCTATGCACCTACTAAGATCTTGATCATGAATCTGTCACTAATTAAACACAAGATCATTAGTAACTATAACTACATGAGTTGATCATCATCAAAACTAGGGTGAAGGGCCTTTGGGCCAACAGGATCCATTGCAATGATTTACCTTGACTTGAAGGTGATCAAAGCATGGCGTATAGGATCTTCTCCACTCTCATTCTAAACTACGAAATAAAGGTACAAGTTTAAACTAATTTAGAAATGGCTATCCATCACCATAAGCCACCAATGACACTTGCAAGAGTAAGACAGTTTCAAGGCTATAGGATTCATTTGGATTGCAAGTACCCCAGAGGAAAGTAGAAGAAAAACAGAAATGAAGAATAAAGAATGTAACTTTGATTCAATAAAGTAAAAAAGAAATAAAAGAAGATTACTTACACAAGCTTCACTCTCAGTATAAGCTTCACTCCCATTCTCTTATGAAACTCTTCTCTCTTCTAGGTTACATAAATAAATTTAAAAATTACATAAAGAGAAAAATAAAACACTAAAGTAAAGTAAAAAAACCTAGTATAAATTCTCTCTCTCCTCAGTCGTGCCCCTTTGCCTCCAAAAATGCAAGTATTTATAGCAAAATTGGATAAGAGAGAACCTATGAAGATAGTGGCAAAATCTCTTGCCCAATAGAAAAGATCTTGTGATAAGGTTGGAGATAAGATTGAAAATAAATTTTGTTATATCTTTTGATCTTCATTTAGATTGTGTCTTGTCTCTCTGAATCTTCTAAATATATATCTCAATACTTTAAATATTCTTTTATATATTAATAGGATTGCCTTTGAACTTCTGGATTTGCCTCTATCTCCTTGATTTCCTAGCTAATAAAATAAATTCAACCAAATCTTATTTAATTGGATTAGATTTGTAATGATCTTCAGCTAACCAAATAGATCCAAGTAAATCTAATTTAACTGGTATTTATTTGGTATTATCTTCTCTCCCTTCATTATTCATATCTTACATGAATTAGATATTAAGATAAGATGATCAGCAGATTTATTACAAGATAAGTGTAGGAATGTACTAATAAATAATGCAATATACGTGTACGTCAAGCATTATCTTTTGCGGGAGAAGTTACTCTGATCAAGATTGTCCTACAATTTATGCCAGTTTATTTATTAACTAGCGGTTTAGTGCCAAACGATGTTTTGGAGAAGATAGATGGGTAATGTAGAAGATTTTTGTGGAGCAAGACGGGGAACATAGAGGGTTGCCACTGCTGCCGTGGGATACACTGTGCAATATAACAGAAGATGGCAGTTTGGGGTTTTGACACTTGAGACAATTTCATGAGGCATTGATAAGGAAACAACTCAGCCATTTTATAGATAAATTCAACTCTCTGTGGGCAAGTGTAATCAAGCACAAATATTGACCAACTGCGGATGTGCGGGAGATGAGTGCTGCTCATGCTCATCCAAAGCCCGATGAGCGATCGTAGAAGGTAGAGAGGTGCCTCGACAAGGTTTTGCAGTTGGAAGTTAGAGATGGAAGGAGAATTCATTTCTACAAAGACTCGTGGCTTAGTTCGGTGCCTCTATGCTGCAAACCTTCATTTATTAGCGAAGAGGTTGAACTTGGAGATGTTGCAGTGCATAATTTTATTACACAAGTGCAGCTGGAATGAGACTCAACTTGTGGGCGTTGTTGACAAAGAGACAACGAGGGCAATTACAACAATCCCACTACCACAAGGACCAATAGAGGATTGTTTGAGATTCTTGGGTGATGAGCTAGCATCCTACTCGGTGCAAAAAGCCCATAACTTCATTAGTTAGAACAATGCACAACTGGAAATGGATCTGGTCCTTGCCCTGATCACAATGAGTGCGATCCAGGATTTGGATGGCAAGGCATGAATGTGTGCCTACAAAAGTCTTTTTGTATAGGCGTGGGATGTCAAACACGATGAGATGTCCTCGATGTCAGGTTAAGGCAGAGGACATCAATCACCTCCTTTTCTACTGCCCACAGTTAGTTGAGGCGTGGAAAGCTATTGAAAATATAGCGAGGGTTGTAGAGAACTCTCTTCAATCCAATGAATTGTGGAAACTTATGCAGAAGCAGCAACAATGATCAAGTGAAGATAAAATTAAGAAGATCAGCTTCTTAGTGTAAACTATGTGGGAGTTATGGAAGCATCATAACTATCATGCTCCATTTCCAAAATACGCGAAAATGGCACGTGAGGAGAGTCAACGATACATATAAGTAAGGAGAATACCCCGAGTATACTTGCTAAGCCTAATGTAACCTGAGGAAGCTATATAAAACAACTAGGATAATTAATATCACTGCAATAAAACATATAAATTTCTACACAATGATAACATTATTCTATGAATAATCCAATAGAATACATGCTGAGCCCAAAATATAGAGAATCAAGGAATCAATAAGAATATGAGAGTAAGAAAAGATACCAAGACTGGACGATCAAGTAAGAGAACTATGAGTTCCTCGTAATGCATGTTATCCTCCCCAAATACATGATCAACAAATGGAATATCCATAGATCTGGATATGCAAATTCTGGGGAATCAAAAAAACTCCTAGCGAGTGTGAAAAAAGAGGAAGGTATAATATAATAATAATAGAATAATATTAAATTCATAATAAACACTATGGCATGTAGAATGTAAATAAATAATGATGACAATTTACATTAGAATCATGTGTCAAGTCAGGTCATGTGTACAGGCAGGTGTTCATACATCAATTTACGATGCATCATGGATGGTTTATTATTATTAATTATGTTAGTAAATAAGAATTACTATATGCAGTAAATGCATCCCATACTACGCCTACTACACATGTCAATTTGGGTTCTATGTTATTGAAATTAATATATGTAGACATTATCTATGTTTTAAGTGGGTTCTAGACATACCTGGAACCACGACCCAATCACCTGTCACTGAAGTAGGTCTTACCGCTAGGTAGTCAATGATAATAACAATATGAGCAATACGGGATGCCAGTCATCCTCGGAACCCTATAGTGGAACCGTATCTCGGCTACCCAACATGTATCCTAGGTCCACCCAAAATACAGACGTTGTCTCTCCTATCAATTTTTTCAATCCCGATGTAAGTTATCTAATGCATTATTATTTAGATTACTAAGATTAATCAATATCCATGTTACTTAGATCACTGGAATAATATGATTAAGTAACAATAACAGTGACAACAACAATATAACAATGTAATAATACCCTGATGTTACCGTATAACAATAATTCTCAGTGATTTCAGTGACATGAATTTATACTATCAAACATGATAGGAATTAATTAATCAATATACAATCTCATCTAGACTATCAAGATCTTATTCTCATTCATATGCTCTAGGATGTAACAGTAACCGATCATTTAACTTTTGATCTCAATACAATCACCATAGATGTTAATTAAATATGACCTGAAACGTTGATTTTCTACTGCAGGGACAGTACTGGCACCAAATATGGACTCACTGTGATAGGATCTGCTGCTCAAGTGCTGACGAATTCCTTTGGTGGCTCTGAGGCTTAGTCAGGAACCCAACACTTCGAGCATAACTTGAAACGGACTCTGAACGGGTGATAAACGGCTCCAGACTGAGACTATACTGCTGCTGTTGCTGGCTTATTGAGTCAACTCAGTCTGTGGATCACTGAGTTGGGCCAAGTTTAAAACTTGGGTCACTGAGGTGGCGCAGTTTGAGTTAACTCGGATTGGATCAGATCGGGTTCAGTTGGATCCGACCTGATCTGATCAATCCAGGCTGGACTCAGTCGGGTCAGGCTTGCCTCAAAATGGGTCAGCAAGGTTTTAAAACAAACCCATTTTGCACCTAATAAAACTCACCTAACCGCTCTTTAGGGATTTTGAGTCTCCATCTCCCTCTGTGGTTGTGGTGGCAGCAGCTCTCCCTGACGACAGCTGAAGGTGGTTGCGGCGACGACTACACAATGACGATGGAGATTCGGTGGGCACGAGATGTCGATGGCGATAAGGGGATCTGACCGGCGAAGGAGGAGATCTAGTGAGTTGTCGACGAAAAGGAGGAAGGAGATGCAGGGACGGAGATCTAGTCAACCGATGACGAGGGAGATCGGGCTTCTGAATATATCGCAGGCGGAGATGACACTGTGGCGAGGCGGATCCGAGGTCGGGGTGGCAGCGTGAGGTGTTAGGAGGCGGCGATGGCTTGCAGAGGTGGCGGCAGTGGCAGAAAGATGATGGTGAAGATAATGGCGATGGCGATGATGATGGGAGTGAGGATAAAAGCTAGTCAAGGGTCCAAGGTCTGGGGTGGTGTTCTCCGTTAGATCTGGAGATAGTGATGATGATAAAGGAGAGGAAGAGGATCTGGGGGATGATAGTGTTGGATTGGAGTTGATTGAGATAGGTTCAAAGGAGGTTGATGTTGATGGTAGAGATGATGATGGTGGTTATGGTGGTTGGTGGCGACGACATTGGATGGGGAATTGCTGGGGTGATGGAGGGGCTGGCTGGGATGTAAAATTGGATGGAGTTATGGGCGGTGGGACTCGGGAGGAAGATGAATAGTGTTGACTTGTAATTTTTTTGGGATTTTCAAAAGTAATTTTGGGGAAAGTTTGCGGAACTGGGGAAGAAGATGAACAATGTTGATGTATAATTTTTGGATTTGCGAAGAAATTTTGGTGAATTTTGCTAAAGTTTTTTTTAATCTGATTTTGGATTTGTTCTAAATTTAGAGTTTCAGATAAGCTAGGATTTTAGAAGAGGAGAAAGAAAATTTCGAATGAGATTGGAGCCAAAATTCTGATACCAAACTAATGAAAAATGAGAGGATCACAATCACCTTCAAATTTAAATTTGAAAACTAGAGTTTGAAAATAAAGAAATAGAAAAAATTAGGGTTTAGAGATAAAAATCAGATAAATTTGGGCTTTGCAACCCTTGCACCACGAGCTTCACACCTAAAACTCAAGAGCTCACTCAAGAGGTTTAAAATGGAAAGTTTTCATTTAATCAATGTCTAATAATAAAGAAGTCTGATGCCTATTTATAGGCTTTTTAAAAGAGCATTCTAGGGGATAAACCGATGTGGTACTAAATACCCACATAAAAAAATAAAGACAATTGCTCAAAATAAGCTAAGGCAAAAGAAAACACTAGCAACCGGTGATGTCCTCATCATTTACCCCGTGGTAGGAGAAACTCGACCTTGTCGAGTGAGAGCTCCCCTCACGAAGCATCTCAATCGGGCCAAGTGGTGGTCGTGACAGTAACACTGGTATATCAAGTCAAGACCATGGTGATGGAGGTGGAGCTGGTCTCCGTGATGGGTCGGCTATGGAAGGTAACAGCTCGGCCAAAGCACAGAGAGTAGATTGAGACACATCATCCCGGATGAAGATAAAGCTGATAACAATATCCCATAGGGTATTCAACTTATAAGCGATGGAAGTACTGCTCTTCAGAATCCTATCGAAATATGTACGCTAAGCATGTAACTTCTTCACGGCCTAAGGGTAACTCAGAACCATCACCTTACTATAAACTGTAAATTCCTGCAAAATATTATATGAGTATGAAGCAAATTTGTCGGTGCTATTACAAATTGCTATTAGTCTCGTGATATTATCAATATGTGCAATAGGCAAATGCAACGCAGTGGACACTCTAGGCATAACTTCTAATGATGGAAGAATGATATATATGGGATGCCTGGGATGACACACATTGAACTCCGCTAATGATAAATTAGATAAACTTTAAATGACTAGTAAAAGAAGAAGCATTAAATACCATCTGCTGGATCATGGTAAGAAACTCTGGTAACTCACTGGAGGATGAATCAATTGGAACGACCAGAAAACTATATTCAGCATAAAGGAACTCGAATGACTTACTAGGCATTGTGGGTATATTACACTCAACTATCTCATCCGTGTCATCATTAGTACTATCAGAAGATATGTGGACCTCATCAATAATCGGTGTGTTGAAACCAACTGATATGTCTTCAATTATACTAGTAGGATTAGAAGGAACATGGACATTCTCAATAACCTTCAAGTCATAAACATCATCACTAGCTACAGTTCTAACATGTTGACTCTCTGAGGGGCACTGATAATCATAATATCCATATCTCTCACACTTAAAACATTGGCCTTAGCATTGACCAATGCTTTGAGAGTCAAGTCTATCTTTAATGCAACATCAAAGATCTCTTCAGCGGTCTAGATCATAGGAGTGAGTGATCATAACACGCCTTATTTTGAGTCTTAAACCCCAAACAAACCTAGTTAGTCTCAGAATGGTGCTCTCTCATGTCACTATGATGGGTTAAGTCCTTAAATATAGCTATGTAATTCTAAACGGATATATGACCCTGACGGAAGTTATGTATCTGGTCTAAGATGTGGTCCTATAATTTTGACTAGTCATGATGGCTCAAATGTAAAATCCAACAATTAAGCAGATACAATGGAGAATCCTAAACTCAAGTAAACTAAATGCATGAACTAAGTGAACAAAAATCCTAAAGTTTAAGTTCTAAAAGAAAAGAAAATGCACTTCTAAAATGATAAATAGTGACAAACACTGATGTAACTACTAGATGAAAGCAAATAGCAAGTCAACCAATAAATTATCACAATTCAAATAGTAGTTGCAAGTAATTTAACAGTAATTTAGCTCAAATTAGGATATTACCTGAGGGGTGAGTCATTCACGCCCAAACACAAAATTTCTCTAAGATTTCTTGGAGAAATACCCACACTTGAGAGTTGAGATCACCCATGAAAATCTTGGACAGCGGTACTAGAAAGTGGAAGATGGTTGACTCGAGAACGGCCCAATCGAGCGCGAATCGGGCCAGGACAAACTCTGGACTACTGTTGTTCTGAATTGTTGTTCTAAATCTGGTAGATGATCGAACCTAAAACATAGATATGAACGCTACAAATGCGTAGTACTGGTCGTCACAAATCTTCAGCTTCAAGAATGGCTCGATTCAGGCTTGAAACGAGCCCTGAGAGGTCTTCGGAAGACTTGAATTGAATCTAAACTGTGAGTCAGGCGAGTCAACACACTATCAACTCGGCCAAGTTGACTGTTCTGAGTTAGACCGAGTTAACCCAAGTTGTTCAACTCAAGTGAACCAGGTCGGTTCAGTCAGACTAGGTATGTGGATCAGATTTGGATCGGGTGGTTTAGTCAGACCAACTTCATTAACCCGATAAAGGTTAAGTTATCAGGTTTCGACTTGATTACCCGACAACTCGTTGAACCCCTACTTCTCCCCTCGATGCTTATTAGGGTTCGGGGGTCTCGCAGATGACGACGACAATGAAGGTCAATCTCACAGATAATGACGATGGCGCGATGATCAGGTAGCGACGACGGGGCGATCAGGTGATGACGGAGAGATCTCTGATGAGGGCAATTGATCTCCGCCAGAAACCAGAGCATGGTGATTGATCTTTATCAGAGAGCAAGGCGGTAAGGAATCTCTTAGAGGAGATCTGAGGGAGGAGGGAAATTTCGTTGATGAGGAGCTAATCTGGCGAGGGTGTAACAGCCCATTCTCGAAAAATGAATCCAGATACATATCCTGATTTCCGCTCGTACTATTCTATTTTCTCGTATTTATTTCTATTATTATTTTGTATTAGACCCGTATTTTGTAGACCCTGAGCCCAGCACGAGCCCAGGGCCTGATTTGTTTCCTTTATTTTTATTTTACTTTACTATTATTTTATTCTTATTTTATTCTTATTATATTATTATATTTCTCTTCTTCTTATTTTCTTTTTCTTCTTTTTTTTCCTTTCTTTTCCTTCTTTCTTTTTCCTCTTCCTTTTCCATTTCTTTTTCTTTTTCCTTCTTTTCTTTTTCTTCCACTTCCTTCTCTTATATTCTTTTTTTCTTCCCTCCCTCCCCTATTCATCCCCATCTCTCTCCTCCTTCTCACTCCCTCTCTCTCTTACTTCTCTCACTCCATCTCTCTAGCCGGCCACCTTCTCTTTTATTCTCTCCCATCTCCGGCCATCTCCCCTTCGGGTACCTTCCCTTTCCCTCTCCCCCTCTACGTCTATCTCCCTCCAGCCACCACCCGGCCTCCCCTCCCTCTCCTCCTCCACCCGGCCAAGCCATGACCACCTCCTCCCACCACTCCACCACACCTTCACCTCTAGCACCACCACCACATCACCACCACCATCTCCACCACCTCACCAGCAATCCCTCTCTTTATCCTCCCCCCCAGCCTTCCCTTTGGCCCCAGCCAACTCTGACAATCCACCCCCTTATCACACCCTCTTTCTCCTTCAATTCACTCTTCTCCCTCCTCCTTTTTCCTAGCCACCCCCTCTCCCCTCTAGTCCACTATCTCTCCCCTCTAATCTATCTCTTCTCTTTCTCTCTCCACTCAATCCTCTTTCTCTCTTTAATGCACATCGTGCGTTAACGCCATCGACATTCCACCAAATGCAACCACCATGCCTGAGTTATTATTAGGCGAGTATCTATTTTTTTGTGCACGAGTATTGGTTATTTGCTTATGAGTATGTTTGAAATATTATGGGCGAAGTTGTAATTGAGTAAGCAATGCTTGTAATTATGTGGGTGAATGTTTGTAAATATGTGGACAAATGCATGTACTCTTGTTTAGCCTTCGGGCTTAGCCTCCGGGCTCTCTCCAACCTCCGAGCTCAGCCTCCGGACTTTACTTCTGCCATCAGGCTTAAATTCTCAGAACTTCAGTAGCTCCGCCTAGTAGGCGAGCCTAACGCTTAGTGCTTTATTGCTAAACTCATTCTAGCTTAGCGTCGTCGTGAGCGTGACTTCACTACGTGCGTTAGCATAGGTTCATACGCTCGCTTTGCCATGTACATTTAGCCACGTCGAGCGTGTTAGCGTCTAGGTGTTGTAGCTAGTTTCGCTCCAGCCATACTTAGCTCTGCTTGGTTGTTTAATAATTATTATTACTATTAATATAATAGTTGTGAAGAGTTTGAAATATTTTCTCATACTATTTTTTGTACTATTGTACTCCACCTGGTACCATGACACCTGACCAGTTAATCACCTGACATATGATTATCACATTATGAGGACTTAACAATTGTTATCGTGTTAAACATCAAGCAATCATGTACTTCTGTTTACTCATATACCATGTATATCTCGCATGTTATAATACTCATGTTAATCCCCTTAAACTGATCATCATGTCAATAATTTAATAATCAAATAACTTACGCCGGGATGGGAAAAACTGATGGGCACTGATATAGTTTCATGTTTATGATGGTCATAAAGTGTTCGCGACTGCAAACTTGAGAATCACTTGGAGGCTACCAGTGTTCTCCTTGGGTGTACTAGAACCCCTACTCCCCTATCTTCCTTTTGGACCCTAGGCCTATTCTCGTGGGTATAACGAAGCCTCTCTTGTTTGGGCGTACAATAAGTCTCGGTTCCAAGTGAAAAGTTCTAGCTCATTACCGGATATACTCTTGGGTCATTGCCCCGGGCATGTGCGGGACCCATTCTAAACATGGTTCGTCAAACTCCATCAGTTTTCAGTAACTTACTCTCTGATTTGTATGTAGAGATATGTAGAATGGAATGATACCGATGCATACAAATCAGACGAGTAATAATAATATTAACAATAATATAATAATAATTTGATTTCATTTTATGCTGCTTGATTGTGATTGGTTTATACTGGCATTAGTTGTGCGCATACCACCTGACCTGTTACTTGCATGGTTCCTGCATCACATCACATGACACTCATGTTACTTGGATATGGTGGAGCAGTGTGTGGATCTAAGTGTCACAAATAGTAAAGTGTCAGATTATAGACGTGGTGGGGGCCACCTCTTAAATCCGTGGGGGCCATCTCTAGAGTCCCACATCGCGTCCTCAATACACCTATTATATACACTGTTATTGATCAGACTCATTATTCCTGTTACCTGGTACATCCTCAGTGTACTAGTCATTCTAATCCAGTACATGATACATTCAGTAACCCAACAATGATAATATCAGGACCATGTGTTATTTGATCACTCTCTTGTTTGGATAATGATATTCACATGTCAAAGTCTGAATGAGTTCTGGTGGAAGTGTGGGCTCCAGTATGGACTACCAGTGATATGAGACACTAGAAGAAAGTGATTAAAATAACAAATGATACCGATTATTATTGTATAATTAAAGTATATTGCTAGGCAATGGTGTGATATTATGTGTGTGCTACTATATTTAATTTCTGATTTACTTGTTTATTGGCTTGTACTTGCATCATATCATGCCTGTGTTTACTATATTAAATTGATTTTCTATTTTTCTTGCTTGTACTTGCATGACTGAGCCACATCACTATAATCCAGTACATGTGTACTTACCTGTGCATGCCATTTGGCTTAATTTTACGTGCTCGTTGCGTTGCTTTTTGACAACTCCTGGATATGTATGTCCATATTCCAGAGTGCACAGCGGAAGCGTAGTAGACTCGTCCATGAAAGATCAGGCTTTCCTTGCGGAGTGACCGGATCAGCCGTAGCTCCTTCCCTCCCTATTCTCTCTTAACCGGCTCGCGAGATTTTTGTTGTAGCTCATGAGCATCTTTTGTATTTGTTCATATCTTTGTAATCTGGATTTTGCGCCTTTTGTGATGTAATATTCAGTAATATTGAATCACGCTCAGTGATAACCGTGTACTTGTACTACCTTGTTGGAATATATATTACTACTATACTTTCGTACTCTAATTCTTACGTGTACTGATACTTAACGTATATATATGAGTGTATTTTCGTCCTGCATATGTATGTCACAGTAGCGTTCCCATACCCGCGAGCCAGGGGCGTTACAGGATGAGACGATCTCAACCTCATAAATGGTGAGCTCTGCCTCCCCCTCCTCTCCCCTCGTTGCTGCGAGGGAGGAGGGGGAGGGAGAAGCGGAGATGGAGGAGGTGAAGGGAGGGGAGGGCCAGGGCTAAGGGCGGTGGGGGGGGATGAGGGGGGTGTCGGGGCGACAGAGCACGCAGTGAAGGAGGAGGTAAGGGAAGAATGAAGAAGATGACAGAGGGGGTAACTAAAGAATATTTAAAAAATTAGTGTGTGCCTTAATCAATTTTCTGGGTGCAGTAATCCAATGCGTGCCTTAATCACTTCCTGGTGTGAATCTCCGTGCCTAGTAAGGGGGATCATGGCTAAAAGGGATTAGTGATGGAAAAAAGTTTTAGAGGGAAAAAAAGATAACTTGAAACGTTGAGGAAGTTTCTATAAAATTCCCCCTAATTTTATTAAAACTTCAGACTAACTTTTTTTTTATTTTTAAAAATTGGCCAACTTCGAGCCCATGTCAGATTATGTCTTGTGGTTGTTTACCAAATTTTAGGATCGGCTCGACCGATGGTCGAGCTCTACTAGTTATTGGCCATATAGGCTCCGGTTGACTCGAATTTGAGCTCGGTTTATACGAGGCTTAATAAACTAGTATAAACTTGATGTACATGTTTTAATGTGATGTCTACTTGGATCCTGACATGGATGGCTATTTTCATGATCGCCACCTCCATTTTTTATTTTGACTCACAGATCTGTCTTAGTTGATCATGTGCCTTTTGGATAGATTGCATGACCTCCCTTGCCGAACGAACAGAGCCGGCTCCGTCATAGGGTTCCTAGGACAAGAAGTAAAGCAATAATTAGACAACAATTTAGTGTAGTATCTATTCGATATGGTTATGAAGTAGAGAAATTTTGTATAGTGATTATCTGCTAGACCGGGTAGGGATAACGTGTTTTTATAGTTATCTCGACGTTTCCATTGTGTAATACCCTTCTCTAGGCAAGAAAATAATATGTGTATATTTGTGTGCATATAACACTATAAAATATCATGCAAAATATGCATGTGTAACATTATGAAATATAATGCAAAATATGAACAAAATAAATAAATAAATGAGAAAGGAGAGTAGAGAATAGGTCATTTATAAGAGTAGCCTTGGTGTCTCGAATGGCTTTGCAATGCAACTACTCCTAGCCCACTTCTAAATTTATCCCTTCGGATTGAGATGGAGAAGTCGATCTCCGACTATGTTAGAAATGGACCACTATCGACAAAAAGCTTCTTTGATTTGAAAGAAAAGTTATCCCTTTAAGAGGAGATGTAGAGGGAAACAAGATCTCAATAGAATGTTTTGAGGTTACTTGTGATTAAGAAGGCCAAAGATCTCTCCATTTATAGGGAGGAGAGGGGATAAAAGCTTGAATGTTCGAATTAATTGACCAGGCAGGTTGGACATGTACAATGCATGCGTCCGCCCAAGGACAGCCCCGATCCCGACCACAGGTCGGGGTTTTTCTTTGAGCTGGCGGGTCGGAGACATGTAAGTATACATGTCCCAATATTAAAAGATTATTTTACCATGTGTGGAAAGTAAGGGATGGGTACGACGTACACGCCCTTGAATTAATTTCTACGGTTGTGAACGTGCTGAAAATACAACGTGTACAATGTATGCATCCCCATATTTATTTCTATGATTATGAACGTGTCATAAATCGGGACTTGACGGCCGGATCCCTTCGTTATTATTTTATATATGCTCGACTCTTTAATTAACTGGCAGACGTGCAAGGATTGCACGTCTGACCTGGAATATTTGTCGAAAACTTTTGGGTGTCTACACTTGGCTTTTAGGTTCAAACTAGTTTAATTGAGTTTTTAAATGACCACTAATCTAATAAATTTTTTTTTTTGTAAGCTTGGCTTTGAAGTTTCAATCAATAATATTTTTTCCTGTAAGGAAACTTACCCTTTCTAGTCTCTAAATAGAAAATACATGTTGCTTACCTTTTAAGATTTAATATTTGTGTTATGCTCGCATATAATGGTAGACTGTATGTTTCTAGTATTTGTGTAGAATAACAAATAGGTTATATATGATTGAGGCATGGCTCGAGCTCATTTGTTAACCTAAATGAATCAAGTTTGAACAAAAGTTTTAACTCGTTTAAATAATTGAACAAATATGAACAACCTAAAGCTCAGCTCGTTCGGCTCGATTATTAGCCCTATTTACCATTAAGAATACGGGAATGGAACTCTCATGTTATAAATGAGTTTATCAAGAAACTGAGAAACTTCTCAGTTTCCTACTATGACTTTAGTAAGAACCACTGGCTACATGCAATTCGGACACAGATGCAATTAGTAAGAGTTCTAGAAATAGAGAATTAAGTTTTGATTTATTGTTTGAATAGAGATAGAATTTAGGAAGACTTATAATTAAAAGTAGAGAGAGAAAGGAAAAGAGAGACTAAATGCAACGTGGTGATGTAATTAGTAACTATAGAGTTAGGTGTTTTGGGGTGGATCTGAAGAGTCGTAACAGATATCGCCACCCCCAAAAATGAGAAAGGCCCCCCAAAATATTCACAAGTATGCTATTATATTTTTTGTCAATTCTGTTGGCCCAAAGGCCCTTCACCCTAGTTTTGATGATGATCAACTCATGTAGTTATAGTTACTAATGATCTTGTGTTTAAATTAGTGACAGATTCATGATCAAGATCTTAGTAGGTGCATAGCTCAACAAAGGATAAAAGAACAAGATTTGGAGCTTGCATGTGGTGATCCAAGGAGTTTTTGGATCAAGCTTGGACCAAGTCAAGAAGATGAGAAGCCTTCAAGGGAAGACTTCAAGAAGTTGAAGACTTGGGTCTAGGTATAGAATTTGTATTTTTGTTTTAGTAAAAATGTAAAGGATAGATAGTTGGTGGATTGCTCAAGTTATATCACACACACACTCTTGATTAGAACTCTTGATTTAAATTGCTTTCATAAAGATTTCATTTTAGAAAAGAATTTTTATTTAGAAAAATATTTATCTTAGATTTTGGTATTTCATAGTTCATATCTTTAAACCAAAATCATGATTAGTGCTTTATGTCAAAAACATAGATATTTCTTATTGATTGTGTAGTGGATCATATCCATACACACTATGCTTTAAAATGAACTCAAATATCTTGTTTTTGTATTTGATGAAGATTTAGAAAAACAAGTTTGGAAAAACATGTTTTGGAAAAATACATTTTAGTTATTGAGCTAATATTTCTAAGTTACAAAAATAGACCAAAACATATATAACATGTCTTGATTTTGTGCAAGCATGTTTGTTCTTTCAAGTATATTGGTAAAACTATTTTTGTAGAATTTCTATGTATTTTTAGGATTTTATAAAAGATTTTTAAATCCTGTTTTCTGACCTGGAAACTGGCTGACAGGCCAAACCGGTCGACCGGTCCGGTCGACCGATGTGCACAGCCCTGTGCACGTTGTCAGCACAGTGGCCGGTCGACCGGGTCGGTCGACCGACCAAGAGAGCTTTGCTCTCTGGAAATATCAGTCGACCGGGCCGGTCGACTGACAGTTCATTCCAGGTTATCGGTCGACCGAGCCGGTCGACCGGTGGCTGCAACGGTCAGAAAAATGACCGTTGGCCGGTCGACCGGCGGTCGACCGACAGCACTGACAGATTCCCAACGGCTCTATTTTCTGCAGCCTATAAATTGGGATCTTGTCATCTGTTTTGAGGTTAAGATTTTGGAGACCTTTGAGCTAGTTTTTCCAACTGATTTCAGAAGTTCTCTCCACATATTTGAGTGCAAATATTTCCCATCTTAAAGGGAGTTTTTATCAAGAGAGTGTTAAGTGATTCTTTGAGTTTTTCACCATAGTCTTTCCTTGCTTTTCTCACACCACACTTGAGCTATCCATTGCTAGATATTCCTATAGGTGTGTTGTAGTGAGAGTGCTCTTTAGGTGATCAAGTGTTGTGATCATCAAAGGAGATTTCCATTGTATTTTGAGGAAGCGGGCAAGTGTGCTCGTTGTGGTTGGAGTTCGGTTGTGAACTCTTGGTGATTTGAGGTGCGGCCTCGGCAAGCTTAGGGGGCTTGCGTGTGTACGGGACTTGGGAGTCCGAGGGTTTGTAGGTGTACGGCACCGAGGAGAGATCCGGTGGGATCTTACATAGTGGAAATCCTTCGTGTGTCGAAGGCGGGGATGTAGAGCAAGTGTGCTCGAACCTCGAAACAAACCCTTTGTGTTTGCGATTGCTTACTCTTCCCTCTCTCTCTCTTTGTCTCTATTTTATATCTTGCATTCAATTTATTGTGTTCATCTTATACATGCTTGATATACCCTTGTGCTCATAATTGATATATAATTGCGTGGGATTGTTGTTAACACTAGTATTCAACCAAGAGAGCCAACGCGGTACCTCAACCCATTCAAGGGGAATCTAGAGGAGCTTGTCCAGAGCCTCCCAAGGGGAATTCGGCAACACTCTTGTGTTATACATAAGTGTTTAATTAAAAGAAGTTTAATTTGGTCTACTTAGTTTTAATTCCGCATTATTTGTTCATAAGTGACCATTAGATTAGCCATCACCTATTCACCCCCCCCTCTAGGTGATCTTACAATTGGTATCAGAGCTAGTGCTCTTGATAAGGGTCTAACAACCTAAGAGTTAAAGATCCTACATTTGGGCTAATCACAATATTTGTTGTACACACACACCTCACCATGGACTTTATGTCACCACCCACCTTTGATATTCTTAACATCCACATTTGGAAAGTTAAGATGTCATTATTCCTCAAAGCCCTAGGTTATAATGTATATCTTGCCACTACTAATAATGCTTATTGTATAGATGGTAAGAATCTTGAGGCTAATACAAAAGCCCTACATGCTTTAAAGAGCACCCTAAATGATGATTATTTATGTAGGGTTGCTAATATTGATTCGGCTTTTGTAGCTTGGAACACCCTCATCTCCCTTGGCGAAAATGAACAATACTATGCGGGGAGCGATTCGGATGTTGGAAGCGACACCTCCAACAAGTGCTACATGGTCCAAGGGGATGACCCCCTTGAGGTAAATATCGAATCCGATGATGAGGATGCTAGTATGTCATATGATGAGCTTAATACATTTTGCCAATTATTGCTTGAAAAATATGACATGAAAAAGAAAGAAATTAAAAATTTGAAAAAGGATATTGCTAGCATGCATGTAGATCATGATTCATGTAGAGATAACATTGCATGTTTAGAAAAAGATAACAAGATTTTGAAAAAGGAATTTGATTGCATGCTTAATGAAAATGATTCACTTAGAAATAAAGTCGCATGCTTAGAAAAAGAAAAAGAAGATTTGAAAAATGAGAATGTTTCCTTATTTTCTAAATTGAGTATTTTGTGTGAAGGAAACAATACCTTGAAAGAAAAGATTGATTTGGTGGAAAAACAAAAGGAAAGTATTTTGCAAGAAAATAAGTCTTTGAAAAGAAAATTTGTTGAAAAAGAAAAAGATAATGTTTGTAAAAAGAAAAAGAAAAATGATTCTTCATCTCATCATGCCTTTCATGCTACCACTAATGAGATTAAGAACTTGAAAAATAAAATGAATAATTTGAGTTCAACTTTGAACTCTTGTGCATTTAATCATTCTAAGTTGGAATCTTTGTTTCAAAAGAAACAAGTTCCCCATGCTCATGCACATACTCATCATGCTCATGCTTATGGTGCACATCACGATCACAATCACACTCATAAGCATCATGCTAAGGTGTACACATGTACACATTGTGGCCGCAAAGGCCATTTAGCAAAATATTGTTTTGATAAGAAACCATACTTATATTTTGCTAAGTATAATAGATTTTGGGTTCCTTACAACAATGCTAACCCCAAAGGACCCAAGAAAACATGGGTACCAAAACCCCCACCTTTTGATTGTGATGTAGGTGAGGGCTCTCACAAGACGTGAGAAGATTGGTGCCTTGGCAGCGAATGCAATGGATATGATGGACACTCTTATAGATGCATTGCTATCAAGGAAATTTTGGTGGAAAAGACCACCATACTTGGAGCTTTGTAGTTGGTAACAACTTCTAAACTCCTATTTTTTGTACATGCTTTTACTTATTTCATACATTCATAGCATGTTCATGATTTTGTTGTTGTTGTGCTTCATGTGGTATTTACATGCTTGGATGTAGAATTTGTCAAACTTGCATTTATACATGTACACATAGTGAATTACAATTGACTCATATATGATTGAACTTCATGCTCACTTGTATCCACTCTATGCATGTGTATAATCTAGTTTTGATGATTCTCTTTTATACATGTTTTTGCCAATTTTTTTGTGTGATTTACTTCATGTATATGCATGTTTAATTCAAATCTAATAAATATACATGTATACCCGTGAGTCTCTTGCCTTCATGCAAACATTTAATAGACTCTTTTAATATTTGGGATATGTATGCATATTGTTGGATTTGTATAATTCATACATATACCATGTAAATTTTTTTGATGACTTGTTTTGATACAAATGATTTTTGTGTGTTGTTAAATAAAAATTTTAGTCATGATTTGATTTGGGCTTCTATGACTATTTTCATGTAGATACTATTTACATAACCTTTGAACACTCAATCTTTAAGAAAAGATATAATTTGGAGCTTTATGGAATATGAGTGCTTGAACTTTTATGTATTTAGTATTATTCATGAAAAACATATGATTTTTTTTATTTATGAAGGATCTTTAACTAGTTTGTCAAAATCCATTTAAACTAGTTATCTATTCTTAAATTGATGCACATGATCCTATTTTTATGGATAAATTCTTTTGTGATTTCAAATTTTGATGCTTCATTGTATTGAATATTAGTTTAGATGTTAGTATTTGTCAACACTTGGATTTATACTTGTACACTTATGGACCACAAATAAATCTATATATGATTGGGTTGAATGCTTATTTGTGCCTATTAGATGTACTAGTATAGCCTTATGTTGATGATCATTACATTCTTAAACTTGTATTCCCATTTGGATTTATGTTATGATCATGTGATTTCATTTCATGTATATGGTTATTTTGCCAAAACATTAAGATATACATGGATACCTCTTGAGTCATTTGCCTTTCATGCAAATCTATTTATAAAGACTCGATTGTGTTTTAGGGATATGTATGTATACTTAATGTCTTGTCAAAACATACATATGCTATGTAATATAATTTTGTTGATTTTCATGTATTAAAATTTGTGATGATTTTCGTGTTTTCAAAATTTATGTTATTTTTAAGGAATATTGAACTTCATTGTCATTTTCATGATGTCATGTTTCACATAACATTAGTACACTCACCTCTTTTGAAAATTATATGGACTTTATGGATTAGAGTGTTTTTAGTGCCTTGTGTTTCATTGATCTTTCATGAAAAACTTTTTAACTTATTCCTTGATGGAAGGATCTCGTACTAGTTCTTAAAACAAGTTCATTTAACTAGTTCGAATTCTTCATATGGTAGATTATATGATGTATACACTTATGCTTACTTTTCAATTGGTATCATTGGTTATTTGCAATTGGTATCAATATGACTTCATGTTGTGTATATCCATATTTTGATTGTATGTATGAATGCCTTCAAATTATATCAATTTCTATTGGTATTATCTTGTCATACATATATGTTATCTATTTGTGCTTATTTTACAAGTGATATTTCCTTTAAAGCACAAAGATTGTTGATGCTAAGCTTAATTAGATTTCAAATTGGTATTTCATAATAAGCTTATGCATTGTGTTTTGAAATTGGTATCAAAAATTCAAATTTGATTATTTTACAATTGATATCTCAAAATTTGTTGTTACTAAGAAAAAGTTAAAATTTTGTTTTGATAAAGAAAAATTCAAAATTTTTGATTTGTATTGTCTATATGCAAGGAGAGCTTAACATCTCTCTTACATATAGATTCATGTTGAGTATATTATAAATTGAGGAGATTGACAACTCTTCTTTATATGATATACGTGTGTAGGGGGAGCTTCACATCTCCTCTTATGCATGACATATTATACGTTATGTGAATTAGGGCTTGTCATCCCTCTTTCATGTAATGTATATGTGTCGGGAAGCTAACTTAACGTCTTCCTCTTCATGAATTTATATCGCATATAAATTTTATTGATTGATTTGTATTTACCCCTCCTTGATCTCTTTGTTTTTAACAAAAAGGGGGAGAAAATTTGTTTGATGTATTTTTCTTTGAACCCTTTGTTGATGATTGACAAAAAGGGGAGAAGAATTTGTGATTTTATATGCATGATTTCATGATTTCCTTACTTAAGGGGAGAAGTATTTGGTTCCTTGCTTAAGGGGAGTAAGATTTGTATTTATGCATATATGTTATTTTGCAATTAGGAGCAAAAGATTTGATTTATGATTTGATTTATATGATTGCATCTCCTACATTGCATACATGTCATGTGCTTTTATTGACATATCTATTATTTATTTGGTATGCATGAGTTAAGGGGGAGCTTCTTTGAAGCTTTACTTTAATCCATGCATATATAACTCCATGAGTTTTGTCATCATCAAAAGGGGGAGATTGTTGGCCCAAAGGCCCTTCACCCTAGTTTTGATGATGATCAACTCATGTAGTTATAGTTACTAATGATCTTGTGTTTAAATTAGTGACAGATTCATGATCAAGATCTTAGTAGGTGCATAGCTCAACAAAGGATAAAAGAACAAGATTTGGAGCTTGCATGTGGTGATCCAAGAAGTTTTTGGATCAAGCTTGGACCAAGTCAAGAAGATGAGAAGCCTTCAAGGGAAGACTTCAAGAAGTTGAAGACTTGGGTCTAGGTATAGAATTTGTATTTTTGTTTTAGTAAAAATGTAAAGGATAGATAGTTGGTGGATTGCTCAAGTTATATCACACACACACTCTTGATTAGAACTCTTGATTTAAATTGCTTTCATAAAGATTTCATTTTAGAAAAGAATTTTTATTTAGAAAAATATTTATCTTAGATTTTGGTATTTCATAGTTCATATCTTTAAACCAAAATCATGATTAGTGCTTTATGTCAAAAACATAGATATTTCTTATTGATTGTGTAGTGGATCATATCCATACACACTATGCTTTAAAATGAACTCAAATATCTTGTTTTTGTATTTGATGAAGATTTAGAAAAACAGTTTGGAAAAACATGTTTTGGAAAAATACATTTTAGTTATTGAGCTAATATTTCCAAGTTACAAAAATAGACCAAAACATATATAACATGTCTTGATTTTGTGCAAGCATGTTTGTTCTTTCAAGTATATTGGTAAAACTATTTTTGTAGAATTTCTATGTATTTTTAGGATTTTATAAAAGATTTTTAAATCCTGTTTTCTGACCTGGAAACTGGCTGACAGGCCAAACCGGTCGACCGGTCCGGTCGACCGATGTGCACAGCCCTGTGCACGTTGTCAGCACAGTGGCCGGTCGACCGGGTCGGTCGACCGACCAAGAGAGCTTTGCTCTCTGGAAATATCAGTCGACCGGGTCGGTCGACCGACAGTTCATTCCAGGTTATCGGTCGACCGAGCCGGTCGACCGGTGGCTGCAACGGTCAGAAAAATGACCGTTGGCCGGTCGACCGGCGGTCGACCGACAGCACTGACAGATTCCCAACGGCTCTATTTTCTGCAGCCTATAAATTGGGATCTTGTCATCTGTTTTGAGGTTAAGATTTTGGAGACCTTTGAGCTAGTTTTTCCAACTGATTTCAGAAGTTCTCTCCACATATTTGAGTGCAAATATTTCCCATCTTAAAGGGAGTTTTTATCAAGAGAGTGTTAAGTGATTCTTTGAGTTTTTCACCATAGTCTTTCCTTGCTTTTCTCACACCACACTTGAGCTATCCATTGCTAGATATTCCTATAGGTGTGTTGTAGTGAGAGTGCTCTTTAGGTGATCAAGTGTTGTGATCATCAAAGGAGATTTCCATTGTATTTTGAGGAAGCGGGCAAGTGTGCTCGTTGTGGTTGGAGTTCGGTTGTGAACTCTTGGTGATTCGAGGTGCGGCCTCGGCAAGCTTAGGGGGCTTGCGTGTGTACGGGACTTGGGAGTCCGAGGGTTTGTAGGTGTACGGCACCGAGGAGAGATCCGGTGGGATCTTACATAGTGGAAATCCTTCGTGTGTCGAAGGCGGGGATGTAGAGCAAGTGTGCTCGAACCTCGAAACAAACCCTTTGTGTTTGCGATTGCTTACTCTTCCCTCTCTCTCTTTGTCTCTATTTTATATCTTGCATTCAATTTATTGTGTTCATCTTATACATGCTTGATATACCCTTGTGCTCATAATTGATATATAATTGCGTGGGATTGTTGTTAACACTAGTATTCAACCAAGAGAGCCAACGCGGCACCTCAACCCATTCAAGGAGAATCTAGAGGAGCTTGTCCAGAGCCTCGCAAGGGGAATTCGGCAACACTCTTGTGTTATACATAAGTGTTTAATTAAAAGAAGTTTAATTTGGTCTACTTAGTTTTAATTCCGCATTATTTGTTCATAAGTGACCATTAGATTAGCCATCACCTATTCACCCCCCCTCTAGGTGATCTTACAAATTCCACCCATAGTGAAATGTCTGAAACACTCATCTTCTTCCTCCTTCCCTCCATCCTCATTGTCACGCCCCGTTTCTCAAAATACGCGAAAACGAAGTCGCGACAAGAGTCGATGACGTACATACGCGAGGAGAATACTCCACGTATACACGCTATGCCTAAAGTAACCTGAATAAGTTATATAAAATCGACTATAATAAATCATAATCACTGCAATAACATATATAGATGTCCACACATGATATCATATGAAATAAGAAAAAAATGACAACTGGATGAAATATAGAGAGAATCAGGAAATAGTACAAATAAAAAAGAAGCAAGAATACCAGAATCGAATAGAAGAAAACTCTGGGTCCTCGCGAAGCATACGGGCTCATCAATACCTGATCAATGAAATCAAACATCCAATCTGAATGTGCAAATTCAGGGTCGTCAGGAAGTGACCCAATGAGTGTGTAAAATAAAAGGGAAAGGTGCACATGTACATAATATGTGTGAGCAGATGATGAAAATATATACTAGAATAAGACTAAAACAACATATGAAACATAAATGGACAGTGTAAGGGCTATCAGTAACAGAATCAGATGTCCAATCATGTGTCACGTGTCTATCATATTCTATACATCAGGTGGATAGAGTTAGTCAGTGTTAGAGTCCAGTATACAATCAGGTCATGAGTACAATCAGGTATCCAACATAGTATACATGTATCGGGTGAATACCATCAGTCTCAACACATTGTGAACAACTTATTATTATTATGTCAGCGAACACCAATTGCCACCTATAATAGACGCATCTCATACTACGGCTAGTACACGTGTCAATCGAGATTCTAAGTTATTGAAACTGATAGAAGAGACTTTGTTCATGCTTTAGGTGGGTCTCGTACATACCCGGGACCACGACCTCAGTTTCCTAGCGCTGAACCGACCGTACCGCTAAGTACTCAGTAACAGTAACATCAATTGCACTGTGAAAATAGTGGATAGTAAACAGTACAGATGGGATGTCAGTCATCCCGGGAACCCTGCAGTGGAACCCTCAGTCAGCTGCGCAACCTATATCCTAGGTCCACTCAAAATACAGACGCTGTCTCCTGCATCAGTTTTCCCAATCCCAGTGTAAGTTGTCTTTTTACATTATTATTTAATTCGGTTAAAGCAATCAATATTCATGTTACCTAGAATATTGGAACGATACAGTGACAGTAACAGTACAGTATATCAGCATATAGTAATCGTATCACAGAGAACAGTAACAAGAACGACAAATAGTATTAGTAACTGTGTATACGATGAATATTAGGACTGTACATGGTGTTACGGTCTAACAATATTTTCCCAGCGATTTTCTAGTAACATGAAATGATACATATCGAGTTGAACACTAATCAATATACAGTCTCCTCTAGAACTGATCAACATCTCGCCATCTGCACTAGGATATAATAGTAACTGATCCATCAACTTATAGTCTCAATACAATCATCGTGAACATCAAGTATCACTCCATGTCAAAGTAATCTGGTATAATAAACCACCGTCTCAATGAATCAATAATCAGTTCCCCCATCCTATCAGTCAACTCTAATCCTCCACGGAGTCATCGTGAACATACAATATAGAGTCTGAGATAGAGTATTCGATACAGTAAACTATAATCTCAATAAACAAATACTCAATACTCTCATCCTATTAATCTACTCTAATACTATAAGTCACCAATAATTGAGGTCGATCAATAACAGCCATAAAACACTGAACATATAATTTGGTCACTGATATCAATGAAATCACTCTCACAATAACTCTATCTCTATAACTAAATAACTGAAATAGTCAAGAACCAATCAGAAGTACTAAATATATCCTCGAGATCAACTAAAACAAAGAATACCGATATCACAAATAAGGAATGGAACATCCTCAAAACCAGATTAATTCAACTATAATCAAGATCATAACTAAGAAATGCAACATCCTCGATCAACATTACATCTCTATCATCTCTACATCTAATATCCACATCGATAAGATCATCAGTACTCAATCAATATAATCAGGGAAAATTCAAAAACCCTTGTTTCAATAATCCAAAATCAAGATCATGTTATACATCAATATCAAAGGTGAGTAATATGCACAACACATGATGACGATCTAACAACATCAATCTCTTTTATGAATTGATCAAGATCCAATATAAAAAATATATATATCACAGGTCAACTTTAACTCTAACTAAGTCCATATCAATCCGAGTATCAGTCAGTCCATCGATGAAGTAATGTCACATCTACTTGTACTCAATATCTAAAAGAGTTCCGGTCGAAATATCACCAACAATGGTCAATAAACACTATACAAATATGTTCTCTATCCTGAAATGTGAATTAGGCCAACTGATCAGTGGATCGAATCAAGTCACAGTCTACTGTATACCTCAACCAATTCTGGATCAATAGTGGCAACCAACTATTACATAAAATAATACAGATAAACGCTCATACCAACTGTACAAATAAAGTAAGCACATACCGACATCACATGAAATGATACATATGATAAAATATATCAGGCGATCACATGAAATAATACGAATAGAACACAAATACCTACAAGCAAAGTGAATAAGAAAATACATAAGAATAAACACTTACTATGTCTCATAAAGTGATACGTGTAATCATACTGATAAATTTTATCAGATGGTCACATGAATTGATATGAATAGATACATGAACATCTACTGGCTACAACAAATAAGAAAAAGACACGAGGACAAACACTCACATGAAATGACGCGGTTTCAGGTCCAAATCACTGTCTGGTTTTCACTACACGAACCGGTACGGATCTGGGGATCATCCCATGGATCAGTCTTCGAATTGCCAGAGTATCGGCTCGAATCCGGATCGAGTCAGGATCTCACGAGCGGGTCCGTAATGCTATAACACACAACCAAATACTCATAGACGCACATACATACATACAATACACACGGCACACAGTCAAGCATACATACATACATATACATACTTATATACACTACATATACATATATACACTCTTATATATATACTCATATACACTTAAGCACACACTTGCACACAATTCAACTCACGCGCACAACACACACTTGCATGCATGCATACACATAATATAAACACAATTACATACCTACACATATAATTACACCCATACACCCCCTATATACATTCACAAAAATCATACACATACACTCACACAACATCGCATACATTCACACATAATGAAGAAATAATACACATATTAACACACAAATATCCACAACCCCAAACCCACACTCACATATACATATCATACACAAATTAATTTTACAAAGAAAGAGATATAGAAGGAGGAAGAGGAAAGGACACTCACGCAGGTGGAGAGGAGGGCAACCATGGAGGAGTCCACAGCAGAGGAGGCAGAGGCCGCGGGAAACGCAGAGGAAAGATGGTGATCCAGAGGGGCACTCGCGGTGGCTCGCCGCTCCGACGGGAGGAGATGGGCTGCTGCCAGCCTGGTTGATACTCTGGGCTGCTAAGGAGAGGAGAAGGAGATTGGGGGACTCGGGCAGGCGGGGGTTTGCGTGAAGGAAGGTGGGGAAGCATGGCAGGACACGCCGAAGGAGAGCGTTGGCACGGTTTTGACGAAGAGGAGGAAGGATCGGCCATGGGCGAGGGGCACAAAGGTGGGTTCGGTGATTGACGACAGAGGGTTGCCGGGCGGAGCAGCAACGGAGGGAAAGGCCTACAGATTGGTGGTCTGGTGGAGGCCGAGATGGGTGTTGGCTTACGCGCGGAGGATCACCAGGTGGAGGGGGCAGCTGATCCGGGTGTGGGAGGTCACGACAGCATGGGGTGCGAAGATCGGGGCTGATGGAGGAGGAAGAGGTGCATGACATGGGTTGTTGCCATTGCCGTGGAGGAGAGGAGGGGGCTTGGCTGCTGTGAGGAGAAGAAGGAAAAATAATGGTGATGGTGGCAGCGACCTAGTGTAGATGGGTTAGGGTTAATTTTTAGGGTTTAGGTATAATGATATGGATTATATATGGGGGTGAATTAGGTTATTGGGTCTCGGGTTGATGGGTGATGGTTGGATATAGGTCTAAAGAGTAATGGGATCATGGCTAAAGGGTTTAGGTTGAGATAAATGGGTATGGGTTAGGGAAAAATAGAAAAACACTAATACTATTAACCATAATTATAATAATATTAATCAAGTAATAATAAAAACAATAGTATTAACAACAATAATAGTAACAATACCAACAATAAAATAATAATAGACACCAATAATAGTAATTAATAATAACTATAATAATACCAATAATAATATTATTAATAAAGGTAATTAGCCATAATCATAATAATAATAACAACTACAATATAACACTAATAATAATAACAATAAATAATAATAATCATAGTAATTGGGAAAAAATACTAATTAGTAATTAAAATGCTAACAAGTAATAATGATAAATATATAAAGCCAAATTACCATTTAATTCCTCAAAATAATTTGTATATTTAATAATAATAATAAATAATAAGTCATAAATCAATTTAACTGATAATAATAAGAACAATAGAAGTACAGAAAAATTAATAAATATTTAGAAAAGTAAAAATACGATATTATTAACTAGGCATATTACACTCATCCTCCTCCGTCGTCTTCTCCGGCAACCCATGCCCTCCCGGGCGTCCCCTTCCCCCGCGCTCCCCCGACCTCCCCGGCCTTGCCCCCTCCCCTGAGCTCCCCTCCTCCCCCCCGGCCTCATCCCCCACCTCTTCCCCTCCCCCTTCGCCTTGCCCTCCTCCCCCAGAGCCCCCCTTCTGTTCGGCCGGAGTTGGTCGCCAACTCCGGCCGAATAGAAGGGGGGCTCTGGGGAGGAGGGCGGGGCGGAGGGGGAGGGGAGGAGGGGGAGCTCCGGGGAAGGGGTGAGCCTGGGGAGGTCGGCGGAGCGCGGGGGAGGGCGGACGCTGGGGGAAAGGGTGGGTCGTCGGGGAGGTGGGGGGGAGGGGGAGGGGAAGGTCGGGGGGCCGCGCGGAGGGGTCGCTGGCGAGGGTGGGTGGGAGGGAGAGGAGGAGGGAAGAAGATGAGGGCATTTTTTTGCCATTTTCAATTTTTTTTTTTTTTTTTTTTTTTTTTTTTTTTTGGGGTGGGGGACTTTATCAATTTTGAGGGTGCCTTAATCCATGAGAGGGCTTTTATTAGTGTTTGGGGTGGCAATATCTGTTCCTCAACTTCTGAGTAGTTTATTAAATCATGATTACCTTTTGTCAATTTTAAGCAGTTTGGAAAAAAAAAAAGAGAGTTAGATTAACTCTTGAGCTAACTCTAATTAATAGTTTTCAAAAGTTTTTGTTCGAATCACATCATTACGATAAAACATAAACAAATAGATGTTTTTGCAAGAGAAGAAACTCAATAAACAATTGTGCTTGTGTCAAATATCTAATCTAGCAATGATATAGTTCTAATTCCACGCATCTCTACAATTATAGCACAAGCTCTCCAACATTTACCTTCACTGAATGAATGTATCCCACTAGCAAATCCCGAAAACCCCAATTTTAAGCCAACTCAACTCTTTTTTCTTGGAGTTGCATTTACATTGCAAAGGCAGAAAAATCTAAAGAACATCATAGCCTATATCAATCAAATGATCCATTTTTTTCCCCCAACCACCCAATTTGGAAAAGGCTGACCCAAACCTGCTTTCATCTTCTGGACAAATAGAACGCCATATGAATATATAATGTATTGCCTGCTTATTTTGGTAGTGAAGAATAAGTGCTGAAATGCATAGAATCAACATAATATGTACCATCTTATCCCAGAAAGACATACAACCATGTGCCATCTGATAAGAGAGTTTTTACATATCGCTGAAGAAACTGAAGATAAAAGAGAGTTTTTACATATTGCTGAAGAAACTGAAGACAAGACAGAGGAGAAAAAGAAAATCTGAGTTCCCAGAAATTTAACAAATGTGAACCAAACCAATTTTCCAAAATAAATCAGTAGTCTCTTCTAGTAAAGTACCAATCTCAAGTACTTTGTAAGATGCACACTCGACAATAACCGAAGCCCACGATGCTGGACTATTAGCGGAACTTCCATTCACCGCGTTTTCAGATACAATAATTTACATATATCACCGGTGTCACACTTGCTCACCATGTGTTACAGTAAACTGAGAATTTCAGTTACATATCTTTGTGAAAGATACTTTAGGCACAGTTTGGTACTCAACTGAACTTTTCAAGCACCTTTCATCCAAATAAACAGCACAGACTGAGGTTGTCAATAAAAGTAGTGGAAATCTGTTAATAAACTTTGCTTGCCAAAAAATTGAACATCATAAATACTTCACAGCATGATGCAGTGGGCAAAGAACTAAAAGTTTCACAAAGCCGGTGAGTGAACAGGCTTCAAAGGTTCTGCGATAATCAGGTCCAAACCCCAAACCTCCACGCTAGTTATCTGCATCACACGATTCTGCAGATAAGCATCCCCATCTTGTACCATCAGAGCTGGATGAAGACGAGGCCTCTGCTCCAACATGATATAGCTCCTCGGCACTCCACCACACTCAAAATCCTCAGTACCATTATTGCTTGAGCAGGAGAAGGTGGCATCAGTTTCATCATCATTGTTATCATCATCATCATCATCCGAGATGATGCCGTCAGTTGGCAGCATGCTTTCTCTTCCTGGCCTCCTCCCTTCCCCCTCCGAAATCATAAATCCAAGCTCACACACTTCCAGCCTTTTGCTTGCCCTTTGGAAAAATCTTCTCAATGTGGATTCCTATTTTTCTCTTCTGTCTCCCTTGGAGAAGGTTTATTATTTGCTTATTCATTCTCTCACCTCTTCTTGCTTGAATAGTTCTGAAACAGACAATTAAATAGAATGCCTGAATAAGAAAAATCTCACAAACCAAGTATAAAGCCGATCAAGGTAGCCTACAGAGTAAGAAACCTCTAAAAGCAGAGGCATAGATTTATTGTCAGGTTAAGCCAAACATTAACCTTATAGGTAATAGAAATGTCAGCCAGAACACAAAGAAGCTAAACTAGAAGTTTGTTGTATCAATCATGAAAGGAGAAATCATTAATACGAATATCACTTAGAAAGAAACAAGGTATAATAAGAACAAGGAAAGGGTCCTTTTTTCCCCATCGCTTTGCACTACAAGGGGTAAGAAAAAACTTTATTGTATCAAATGTGACAGTAGATCAGGTATGTCAGCCGCGGGAGGGGGGTGGGTGGGTGTTGGCTACAGAACTTTATTACAACAGTCTTGAAAGGAGACAGCTAAAAGGAATGTCATTCAGGAAGACAGAGCTCCTCCTTTTAGCTTATTTTGATGGATTACTCTTCTCTATATTTGCTTCTCTCTTTTTTAAACTTTTGCAAGTTACTGTCTAGTTTTCAATAATTTATTGCTAAAGACTTAATAGACTTACAATTTACCACAAATACAATTAATTCCCTCCGGAATCAAATACATTAAAATTAGTAAAAACCTTGAGTTGAGAGTATAACTTTAGTTTTTTTTTTTTTTAGGGGGTTGGGGGGGGGGGGGGGGGGGGGGGAGTGTACAGAACTTTATTCCAACAGTCTTGAAAGGAGACAGCTAAAAGGAATGTCATTCAGGAAGACAGAGCTCCTTCTTTTAGCTTATTTTGATGGATTACTCTTCTCTATATTTGCTTCTCTCTGATGGGGGAAACAAACAGTTTAGATTTAGCAGATTTGAGATTTTTATTTAAATTAGATTTGGATAGATGTGATTGAGATTTAGAAGTTATTTGAATCTAAATTTGGATATATTTAGTTGAGATTTAGGAGTTATTTGAATCTAAATGTGGTTAGATTTGGTTAGATTGGTGAGATTTGATGTACAGAACTTTATTCCAACAGTCTTGAAAGGAGACAGCTAAAACGAATGTCATTCAGGAAGACATAGCTCCTTCTTTAGCTTATTTTGATGGATTACTCTTCTCTATATTTGCTTCTCTCTGATGGGGGAAACAAACGGTTTAGATTTAGCAGATTTGAGATTTTTATTTAAATTAGATTTGGATAGATGTGATTGAGATTTAGAAGTTATTTGAATCTAAATTTGAATATATTTAGTTGAGATTTAGGAGTTATTTGAATCTAAATGTGGTTAGATTTGGTTAGATTGGTGAGATTTGATGTTATCAATAATTGCGCATATAGTGCACGTGTTGTAGGCTATATATAGCCATGTAGTGATCTTTGAAAATTTTATTTGAATGATTTTGATTATAAAAAATTGAAGTTATTTGCTTTGGGTATTGATTTTGATTCATATGGATTGAATCATAGGCGGTGAAGCCAAAATCCGGATTGTGATCCGCGATCATATCTTTCTTTTCCTCTCTTGTTCTTTCCCAATTCTATGAAATCTCCACCACAAACCCTAAATTTCCCTCCGTCCCACATCAATTTGGCAACAGAGCCGAATCCTCCTGCTTTTCCCTTACACAAAATCCACTTCAAAAAAAAAAATTTACTATTCCGTGAATAGTAAATTTACTATTCATAGTTACTATTCGCAAGAGCAATGCCTTAGTCCGGAGTCCTTTTCAAACCCGTTCAGAGTCTGTTTGAAGCGTTGGGTTCGTGACTGAGCCTTGGAGCTACTGAGAAGAGTTCGTAGCCAGAAGACAACATGCTAGATCTCCACGAGCTTTTGTTTGGTGCCGGTACCATTCTCGCAGCAAAAAATCGGCATTTCAGACCCCGTTTCCAGTCCGATTTGAGTCCAGGTTGAACCGCTGAGATTCTTGGATAATTTCTAAACTTCTGTTCTAAAAATTCATTCATGAATTTTACTTTTGTGAAAATATATAAATACTAAAGCTGATGATAAGGAAGTGGAAAGGGATATGTATGCGGCTCTCCCATGTTTTCGGAGTTCTCATGATCAGTATGGGTATGAGAAGTGGGAAAGTAATCTGAAAGATTTCTTCAGTTATTTTATTCTAACATCTGAATAGAAGTGTCGCTATGCCCAAATGAATTTTGTTGAAAAAGCTTATTGTTGAAGAAAATGCAGCTATATCGACTATCGATGTTGGTTTGTTTTAAAAGATCTTCGTGCTTATGCTCGACACCTTCTGTATTCATCTGAGGAAGATTATAAAGAGTCAGAAGTTGTTGATGAATCAATGCCAGAGCCAAAAGTTGTCGATGAGCCAAATCCAGAGTCTCCAGTCCTTGTCAAGCTTGACGTTTTTGAGGAGCCAAAACCAGAAGTTATTGCTGAGTTAGAGCCCATGCCAGAGCCAGAGCCAGAAGTGGAAGAACCAGAGCCAGACGTGAGAAAGCTTCTTATTGGGACTCTTGTAGATCTTCCAGCGGAGTCTACCATGGAGCTATTGTTGTCTTCGCCAACTATGAGGATTCCAAGTGTCCCTAAGATCGCCTGACTTGTATGATCCTTTACAGATATTTCTACAGGACACAGAGTCACAGGAGATAGGCTATTCAGGGTACGAAGTACAGTTGATTCGGTTCTCACCCAGGAGGATGCGCTTTCGTTTGCTACCTGTGCGCTGATCGAGTTGTCATCCTTTAATGAAGATGTCACAGAAGCCAGTTTTACCTCCGCCACCTTGGTGCAGTCACAACGCATCAGAGAGGATTCCCCGCCCACTACCTTGGCCAGATTGAGGATTCGTGATGTGGTTCAACCCAATTGTGCTTACCTTCTACCTACCACTCTACATTTATCGGGGATGAATATTTTAAACCGGAAAAAATGATGGGGAAAAAACGGTTTAGATTTAGTAGATTTGATATTTTTATTTAAATTAGATTTGGATAAATGTGGTTGAGATTTAAGAGTTATTTGAATATACATTTGGATATATTTGGTTGAGATTTAGGAGTTATTTGAATCTAAATGTGATTAGATTTGGTTAGATTTGATGAGATTTGATGTTATCAATAATTGCGCATATAGTGCACGTGTTGTAGGCTATATATAGCCATGTAGTGATCTTTGAAAAATTTATTTGAATGATTTTGATTATAAATAAAATGAAGCTATTTGCTTTGGGTATTAATTTTGATCCCTATGGATTGAATCATAGGCAGTGAAGCTAAAATCCGGATTACGATCCGCGATCACATCTTTCTTTTTCTCTTGTTCTTTCCCAATTCTACAAAATTCGCATCACAAACCCTAAATCCCCCTCCGTCCCACATCTCTCTCTCTCTCTCTCTCTCTCTTGAATGTTTGCAAGTTTCTATCTAGTTTTCAAAAATTTATTGCTACAGACTTGCTAGAACTTACAATTTACCACTAATACAATTAATTCCCTCTGGAATACATTAAAATTAGTCATAACCTTGAGTTGAGAGTATAACTTTAGTAAGCCATCCCCAATCCGTTTTTCACCCTTAAAGAATCTTCCATGTTTGATGAGATGGCTAAATTTTGCGAGCTACAATTTAGCTGAATAATAATGGAAAAGTCATTATACCAAGTTTTCAATGTTGGCTTCAATTAAGCTCTATCAAGGGCCACCTACTCAGTTAAATTAGCATTTATTGATCCAGTTTTAGTGACTCAATCCAAGTTTGCTTTGCTCAAAGCCTCAAACCCTAACCTTAGCCTCTCCTTTGGAGTATCAGTCCTAAACAACACGCCTTATTGATCTTAGCTGCAGCTGTCAAATTCTATCAACAAATCCGCCCTCATTCTACATGTATAAACCATCTCAATGATTTACCCTTGTCAGAATTTTAGACCAGATTTTCGTATTATTATTGATGTGGGCAAGACCCCAAATATATAGGCGTCACAATTACATGATAAGAAAACATTTAAGTCATAATATAATATTTCTCATAATATGAGGACTCCTAATAATATATAGAAACATGACTCCTAGTGACATAGAAACATGAATCTTAATATGATAGCTACAATATGACTCCTAATAGGTAACTACTAATAATCAAAGATTTTAACACTCCTCTCAAGCTGGAGCAAAGATGTCAATCATGCCCATCTTATTACAAATACTAGTAAATCATATCTTTAATAAACTTTTCACATTGCTGATTCAATGCCACGGCTAATTTGATGTCACACTGCTAATTCCACGCTGGAGCAGTGTGACATCGAATTGGAAGGTATGGAATTTTATTTTAAAGAACTATATAGTGACTTGGTTGCTCTTCTCAAATGCAAGACATCTGTGATGCTGTCCAGGAATTTTACAATGAATATGCAGCAAAGCATATGTTAGTTTCACTTGATAATTTTGTAGTTCAAAGTGCAGCTATAAATATGTCCCAAGGTGATAATAATGGAGATAGGAAAAGGAGAAAGTTTGCTAAATTTGCCAGAGAAAAAACTCAAACTCAGCCTACAAAGACAGATGTGAATCACTACTTGAAGGAATTTTACCAGCTGAAGAAGAAGAGCACATTTTTTATGTCAAGTTGGTGGAAATTAAATGCAGCAAAATATCCAGTTTTAGCAATGATGGCACATGATGTATTGGCAGTACCAATCCCTACAGCAGAATCTGCATTCAGCTAACGGGTGGTTGATGAATATGGAAATAGGCTCGTTGAGAAAAATGTGGAAAATCTAATATGCACACAAGATTGGTTGAAAAGTGAGATGGAAGGTAATTTAAATTTTAATTAATTAATTATTATTTATTATATTCATTCTAAGTTTTTCTAATAAACTTTTATATGCTTAGGACCTGTCAAGTCTATTATGAACATGTTTTCTTCTGTGCTGCACTCTTCTCATTCTGATCCCTCGAAGCATGTTCTAATAGAAGTGGATGTCATTGACAATTTTGAGTAGGGAAACATATTACCTTGTAGTTCTATATAATCATGAATATTTTTATTCCAAAAGTTCATTTTGTTTTACTATTTAATATGATAACTAATGAATTGTAAATTTATATGCAGGTACTTTTCATTGTTGGGCTAGTCAAACAACATTACTTTTGATGGAGTAGCTAGCATTTATCCCCATTGAACTATTGGCTTGGACTTTATTGTTAAGATTGAGAACTGATGGTTTGAATGTTATTTTTAAATTTTTAAACATGCACTTTTATTGAATTTTAAGATAATGTGGACTGGAATAATTTTTGTTGAAAATCATATGCTTATTTAGTATTTGTCCAGTTAGATATTATATTTTATAGGTGATGTGATTGTATCTTTTAAATTTTGATTAGTGTTCTCCAATTTACATGTTGTAAATGTTGAATATATTATTTTGTTATTTTATGTGAGTTTTTCATATTGCTAAAATGTTATACCCAAAAGATTATGTTTGTACGGGATTTGATGTATTTTAACCGATGAAATATGACTGTGCTTTATCAGGTTTCTCAATTTAAATGGTAATATCCCATCAACTTATCCAATTGAGTATATATCTTTATAAGAAACTGCTAATAATATCATTATCTATTAATGTAATATTTGCACATGCAGATGATGGAATAATGGAAAGGATTTTCTGAGGTTTCTCATTGAAAATTTGAACGATAAATTTTCATTGACTTATTTAATCACTTTTATTTATTTTTGAGAAACTATTTAATCATATCATAACTAATGCCATAGTATTTACATATGCAGATATTGACTCATAAAATGGAGTTACTAGGTTGCATTAGTTCATTTTAACAACATTCAAGTTTGAATATGTTTTTTTAAATGAAGATAGAATTGTTAGATTCTTCATATATCTATTTATATTTTATATGTTTATATCCAATCTCTATCTGTATCTGTTTATAATGGGTCTGGTTATTGTCCATATCCGATCCATATCCATATTCGTTTTTACCAGATACAGATGGTAGATTTTCTTTCCGAATATTATATGTATCCGATATTCGATAAGCATTAGCGGATATGGATATGGTAAAACCAATATCCGATCCGTATCCGAACCGTTTACATCCCTAGCTGGTTTGATAAATCCTTGTTAGAGGACTATGTAACAATGGACTTCCCCTTCACAACTCCCAAGTGGACTAGAGAAAAATGCTCCTAGGCTTAGGGCGGTGTTAGAAGTTTTGGCTTTATTATCAAACTGCTTCCTATTGGTTTGCTTGCTGGGGCAAAAAATCATTAAAACTCAAAACTCAGGAAACATACTGCTCGTACTCTAAAGCCAACTGAAATGCATGGTTTACATCAAAGCCGGTTTTGAGATTTATGGGGCCCTGTGCGAAAAGTGAACACAAGAACATTCTCTATTTACTTATAAGAGATTGAATTAGGGTGTGATTGACGAGGAATTGGATTCGATTGAGGGGGGTTATATACTTGCAGGACTGAGGGACACTATTGTGCAGAAAATTGATACATGGAATCAACTCATATGCATTGCATATATATATATATATATATATATATATATATATATATATATATATATATATATATATATATTGTCAACATACATTAAGCACGCATCATAATAAGACAGTCTTAATAAGAAATCAACAAGTTGAAATTAGCAAGAACCGCATACAATCAAAAATAATTTTAAGTTGTTAAATATCATAAAAATGGTAAACAAGTAAGCTTACATACATGTTCCCAGATAATGCAACAAGTGCATTCTTGAAGAATCCGTCGCTGGTATTACAAAGTGCTGCAATGTAAGAAGGAGAAAATGTCAAGATGTCACAGAGGACTAATGGCTCTCAAATCCATTAAATAGGTTAGTTGAATAAAATATTCAACAAAATTGACCGAATTGAAATTTCAAATGGACCAACTTTCTTTCATAAGTTCTAAGCCAAAATCAAATCAACCCGAGCTAGAAACAAAGTATCATCGAAAAATTGTCCTCCTCGCATTTTTAGCTGCAAATTCACTAAGTTTTTTACATCAGTTTTATCTATAAAATCATTCTCAATAGATATCAAAGTTAGTCCATTTAGTCTTTCTTGTGACATGGTCGATCTCAGATAAGATTTTAATAATTTTAATTTTGAAAAACTTCTTTCTGCAGACGCGACTGTAACATGTATAGTCAATAATATTCTATAAGCAATACATGCATTTGGAAAATAATTTCGTATTTTTAAGAAATTAAGTATATCAATACCCGTCTTTGTTTCTTTTGGTAAAACTTCTCGTAAGATTTTTAGTTCTTCAAATAAATCTTTCCCATCAAGATCAAAAAACATTTCATATTTTAGAACAAATTCAAGATAATACAACATGCTTTCAAATGATTATCGTCCAATGAATTTAACTTTTCTGAACCAAACAAAAATCCAAAAATATCTTCATATGCTTTATATTGCTCAAACTTTTTCTTTAGTGAACCAATAGCTTGATCTACAATAACTAAGAAATAATCGATTCTAAAAGATTTTTCAGTTGATTGTGTTGTCTCCTTATTAACATTCTCGTCAAAATGTCTTTTTTTACGAATTTGACGTTTTACTTGAAACACATGATCAATTTCTATTTCAGTAGCGATTTCTTTAGCAATAATTAAGCTTGTGTGAGCCCATTTTCTCTATAGTTCTCAAAAAATCTGATTAACCCTTTTACTTGATCTATAGCAACATCAATAAGCATGTCTTTAGATTGTAAAGATTTGCTAACTAAGTTACAACAAACAATATCTCATACCAAATAATCATGCCTAACAAAAATTCAAAATTTTCAATTCCATGTGTTGCTAAAGAATCAGCTTCACTCTTTATTTTAAAGTCATTATCAGTTTCTGCTAACTGAAGTAGAGCTTCTCTTATTTCAAGTGCTTGGAATCTAATTACTTTAACACTTTCAACATGACTTTCCCATCGGGTAGCTGACAATGGTTTCACAGTTAAACTTTTTATATTATCTTTTAAAATTTGTCATCGCTTTGTAGAGTGAGAAAATAATGTATAAATACGTTGTACCACTCCAAAAAAATCTTTTACTTTACCACAACAATTTGCCATATCACAAAGTGTTAAATTAAGACTGTGACAACCACAAGGCGTGTACAATGCTCTAGGATTTATATCTAATAATTTTTTTTGTACACCTGGGCGCCTCCCTCTCATGTTAGACCCATTATTATATCCTTGACCTCGTACATTATCAATATCAAGATTAAGAGTTTTTAGTACAATTTGCAATTCTTCAAAAAGTCTTTGTCCAAATGTATCATTCACTTTTAAAAATTCTACAAAAAATTCTTCTATTTTTATCGGGCTTGTAGAAACATCGACACATCTTAATATTAAAGTCATTTGTTCTTGGTGACTTGCATCCGGAGTACAAGCAAGAATTACTGAAAAATATTTTGCTTCTTTAATTCTTTGAATTATTGCACTTTTGATTTTAGAAGCTAACATACCTATCAATTCATTTTGGATGCTATGACCAAGATAATGATAGTGAATTTCATCATGGTCAATACGTCGAATATGTTCTTGCATTACTGGATCCCACTCTGTAGTCATTTCAATTAGGCCTAAAAAATTTCTATTATTATTTTGATAAATTCTCTCATTTGTTCCTCAAAACGCCAAGTTATATTTAGCAAGATATTTCACAACAGAAATTATTCTTTGTAATACTTTCTTCCAATGTTCCTTCTCTTTACTAACCTGTTCTTGAATATTTTTATCGATTGTTTTATTTTTTTTCAATCTTATGCGTAAATCAAGCCAAGTGCTCATGTTAGTGATATGCTCATTAGTTGTTTCATGTCCTTTAAGCCTAACACTAAGATGTATCCAATCATTGAATCCTTCATTTACCAACTGACTTTTTTGGAAACCAATTTTAAACAGTTTACAACAAAAATAGAATACTTTATCTATATCTTTTGAATAAACTATAACCATTCCCTATCATGTTTCTCTCCATTTGATAAATGCCGAGTATAAAATGTCGAAGAGAAACATCTTAATTTATCTTTAGGGCCTTTTTGACTAATAGGTCTCTTATAGAACCATTTTCCACTAATAGATCTCTAGATTTTGTGTTAAGATTATCTCAAGTTCTTGGATCATAAATATTCAAATTCATAAGAATGGATTGATTCTGTTGTTCATTGCCTAAAATATTTTCATTTTTATTTTCATTTTTATTTTCGTTTTCGTTTACATTCTCATTCTCAATTTCATTTCCATTCCCATTCTGGCCTAGATCATCAACATTTTCGTTCTCATTCTTATTCTGACCTAAATCATTAATGTTTTCATTTTCAATTAAATTTTCAACTAAATCTTGTGTTTCTTTAACAATGAATTTATCAATGGCTCCACTCTGAGATTGGACAAATTGCTCATTTTTTTTTCTTGCGTTTATCAGATCCAGAAGGGTACTTTCTAAGAGGCATTTCTATAATAAAATAATAATATTACAATCAAATTGAAAGAAGTCACAAGACTCAGAGTAATACAACCTGATTGGAAGCCTTGAATCAACCTCATTTGAAGCCTTGAATCAAATTGACTTCCCTTTTTCCACCTGTAGAAGGAAAGAAAAAATTAAACAATTAAATAAAAATTCAACAAAAGAAATTTAACTCGAGCAATTATTGCAGTATATATAAGAAAATAGTATGCACAAAATACAAAAAGCATGAATAAGATGCAAAATTTAAAAAGCAAAAAAGTTACCATGGTAGCAGTCTTTTTCTGAGTACTGCTACCATGGTCTCAGTCCTAATTACACTGAAAATATATGATTTTTTAGGACTGCTCCCAGTTACAGGGCATAAATAACATGCTTAAAACTTAGTAATAGAGGTATGAAAAAAACCAGCGAAGCATCAAGATCAGTACCTGAAAATGCTCGAGATAGATGGGGTGCTTGCTCCGGCTGGAGTGATGGTTACGGAAGGGGTCCAGGGGAGCATCTGATTCGTCACGCAGACGCAGAGAGAGAGAGGGGGGAAGGTGCTGAAGAAGAAAGGTCAGAAGATGAGGAGATTTGAGACTCTCTCAGGCAGAGAGAGGTGTTCTTAAGTTAAGAAAGAGATGGGGATTTCAAAGAGGGTTCAGACTAATTATTGATGGCAGTTGGTGTTGCCGAAGACGAAGAGACAACGGAGAAGATGAAGAGACGCACACAGATACAGGCTTTAGTTTTCTACAAAAAAATTAACACTGGCAGAGTGACAGGATCTGTTATAAGCTAGTGACTGCGGGGCCCCCTAAATTTGGGGCCCTGTGCGGTCGCACCTGTTGAACAAGGTCAAAACTGGGCCTGGTCTACATAAGCTAAAGTGTAGGGAAACACATATCAGGTCACAAACATGAGTAAAACCTAGAAAAGGTTGGCTGAGGGCCTTCTGCACATAGCATCAGACCAAGAGCTTATTGACTTGTTCATAAACTAAAACACAGATGCCCTCCCTTGTCACAATGTTGATAATTGGTCCTTAAATTGATCTTTATGTAGTTGGGAGATACTTCTATTTTAACTTATCTTTCAACTTCTCTTTCTTCTCATTCCTCGGCCTATAGTCAGCAAGCCAACTCATAATGGGTTCGATCATGGTCCAATACATCTTGGCTTGCCTGACAACTTGGAAAACCTAAGCCTTTGAATATGTCATATTAATCAAAATAGTATTCCAAGTCAACTAACTAGATCAAATGCCTGTGGATCTAGCCTACCTTAAAAGAATGGGATTTAACTTTACCTTCTCCGTGAAGTCATCCTCTCGTCCCACACATCCTCCTCGTAAGGCCATAGTGGTCTAGCTCTGGATTTATCGCTCCTCGTTAATCATCAATTAGAAGAATATTTTTAAGTAAATTAAGTACCTCCGAAATGAACAAGCGCATCGTGTTTTGTCTAAAAGAATATTTCTAAATAAATCAAGTACCTAGGAAATAGAAAAGCACATTGTGTTTCGTCTAGAAGAATATTTTTATCATAGTTGACAAGAACATAAAAAAACACATTACAGTTAGTACCTTTCTGCTCATCGTAATAGTTCTTTGGGAGTGATCTCTTGCATCCACTAACTTGAGGCACAGGGGGGTAAACTTCCACAATGACTTTTGCCATGAAAGCTCTCAGAATTGCAGCCCCCCTTTATACCTGAAAAAGTTGAACCGGTAAGTAGTTAGATCACAGTAAATAAAAAGAATGTAGGAAAAATTTAAAGAATATGTGAGTCTACTTTAGATGCAACAAAATATAGTATGAATATGGATTGTAGCTGTAAGGGCAAGAATCAGGACAGTACACACCCCAGTAATAGATACAAATAAGGTATCTGACACATTTCACCACCTGGATAATTAATGACAGAAATGACTATAAAGACAGACATGACAACAGAAGAATAACATAAAATCAAATAACTGCAACTTCCATTCAAATTCTAGTAAATTGATTGTCAGTCAATACTAAAACAAAAACCAGCCACTCAGAGATGGCTACGTAGAAAATAAATGAAAAGGCTGATCAAACTCCCATAGGGATCACAGTTGTCCCATATACAACCATATGGAACTGATTCTCATATATGTAGTATACTTCTATTGACTCAAATCATAAGAGCATCCACTTTACAATTGAAATTTAAAATGAAATGTTTGAAAGATAAAAAAATCATCCAACTGTAAGGAGAAGCTCAAGTTCTCAAATTCAAAGACAACAGAAACCCCGATTTTCATTTACTCAAATGAATTTAAAAGCTTGAGTTATTTCATCTGGAATCTATAAACACATATAAGAGACTCCATTTTGCAATTGAAATTTAAAATTGAACCATACAAAATACAAGATCATAAAGCAGTTAGGATAAGCTGAAAACTCTCAATTAAAGCCAAACGGAAATCTCTACTTTCATTTATACACAGAGGTGATTCTGAGAATATCTACAAGTGACAATAAGAAAACTATTCATCCAAAGATAAATTCAAATGATGAAGAAAATTGACTTCCAAAATAACTTAAAAGTCCATCAAGAAGTGTTCCAAATATCACAACTCCATTAACTGCACCCCCACAAGTCGGTGTCATTGCATAGGCATCTTCATCATGAACCATTAGAGCTAGTCGAAGCTGAGGCCTCTGCTGCAATAGTGCGCTCAACAGCTCCTTGGCTCTCATTGTCACTGAAAATCCCATCAGCCCCATCATTAGCCCCTTCATTGCTCGAGTGGGAGAATGCAGCAGCAGATTCATCATCATCGTTATCATCGTCATCTGAGACGATGGCAGATCCTGAGCCGGTGGCACGTTTTCTCTTCCTGGCCTCCTCCACACTGTGACCTCGTAATTCTAACCTCCTGCGCTTCCGCGCCTTCCGCTTACCCTTTGGAAAATCTTCTCGCTGTGAATCTTCATTTTTGTCTTCTACCTCCCTTGAAGAAGCTTTGTTCTTTGCTTCTTCATTCTCTGATTCTTCCACAGTCGGCGTATCTGAATCAAGCTTCCGTCTCCTCTTGCTAGAATTGGTCTGAAACAGTTAAAAGAATGCCCAAATAAGACAAATATTGTAATCCAAATACAAATATTCAAGGCAACATACAGAGTAATAGGCGCAGAGGTAAGCTACTTATTTTCTTTTTCCGCTTAGAGCAATGGAGAATATAAGACAAGCGTTTGCTGTATCGTTCTGAAAGGACACGTAGTAGTAATAATAGATTAAGTATCCTAGCCAGAAAGAATAAGAAAAGATATAACTTTGTTATATCACTCATGAATGAAGGACATAGCCAACAAGCAACATCATCCAGAAAGAAAGAAAAAAGGTATGAGGAGAGAACTAAGTCGAGAAAGTGTTTGTTTTGTCAGATAAATCACATATCTAAGAAGAAATGTCAGTCGGAAAGAAAAAAGAAGCTAGAGTATGAGGAATTAAAGAAGCAATAGTAGTAGCAGACACTTCTATTTCTTTTCTATGATCAAGCACAAGGCCGCCATGCAATTCCTCCCTGATACTTATGCCTGAAACATCCAGAGAAGTTCAGACGGGAAATCCAGCCAAAAACAGCCTTATAATCTTACACTCCTCTTCCTTCCCATACTTGGCCATAAAGCATATATATGAAATCCCTTAAAATTATTGTTTAGGCATATATTACCTTAGGGCCCCGATCAATGAGATGTGCCCACTCACTCCTGTTCCTCAAGCAGTCCAGAACGGCATGTGAATGACTAGAATAAGCATACCGGTCACCATTTGGCTTCCGAACATTGTGCCAATGCTGCAATAGAATCAAAAAATAAGAATAAGAAGAGGAACAAAGATTAGCGAAAGCTATCTCTGAATGTTAATATCTTCTCTCACGTATGTTAGAACTTGGAACCACATACCGGACGAACAGCATTGCATAGTTCCTCATATGTTGAACACTTACGCTTGCTCATAATCTCACCAATTAAACCTGTAGAATAAAAGAGGGAGGGCAATTATTACTTGAATGGACAGCAACTATGCTTGTAAACAAATCTGGGTTGCGTACCAGGCAAAGTGCGAGAAGTAGCATCATCTGGAACATCCCTAGGTGAACTCTTTATTGACAATGCATTCTGTCCACAGGCCTCGAAGGAGGATTGGCAACTGTTCTCACCTTCGGTGGAAGCACCAGACGCGCTCTTCTTTGTAGAGACTGTAGTATTATGTGACCTATTTCGTGAGTCCTTCTTAGCAGAACCTTCTGTCGTGAAGGATGATTCTCGATGTTTACGGTCAGGAGAGGACATTGCCCTGCCAGCCTTTTTTGTTTCATCAATTGACTCCTGGGAATTGCGAGACCCATCTCTGGATGCCTCTTCCTTGTTTTTCCTTCTAACTACCTTTCAAAAGACAAAGAGGCAGAGATCAGCTAAAAAGCCCTCAATTCCTCACAAACATACAAGCACTTGCCAAGCATTTGCCTGAAATTAGCACTACACAGATAAAAAAAACAGCTGCTTTTTCGTGCTCAATTCTAGATCTACAAAGGAAAAAGCACATGAAATCAAGTTGCCTTGTTCATATCAATGATACTGTACCTGATCCTTTCCTCCAGAATATGAAGAGCGCTTTGAAAGCATACTTGGAGCAGATTGGGAGGTCAACTGCATGCAAGATGCTTGACGCATGCGTGGAACCCTAGGAACTCTGGGAGAGCTGTTTAGTTCTTGATGTAAAAGTAATGCAAGCTGTCAAAAAATTGGAGAGAAATTACAAATCAGGGAACTGGGGTTCCATTATTAGAAAATTAATAAAGAAAAAAAACATGCCAATAGCTAATAAATGTCACCTCTTCATCACTTAAATTGGTAGGAGCACTCAACAATGCTGGTGGATGCATCGACATTGAATGACTAAGAAGCTTTGACGGTGGTTGAGGGACTGGTTGGTTCATCTTTTCATTTTTCTGACAAGGACCTGAAGACACCAACTTAGCCTGTATGGAACCATTCCGATCCCCTTGAAGATGGCTCTCATCCTTCAATTGTTTCAAACCATGTCCGGCTTTGCTTGAATCCTAAAAATGTTTTTAAAAAATTGTTGTTCATTTGTCGGAGCTGTAACATAGCAATGTTGCCGAAGTAAAGAATCTAGTAACAGAAACTGAACTAAGAGTATAAAACCATATCTGGTGCATAATTACCAAAATGCTCTTGTAGATCACTTCCTCATTTATAAGGTTATCAAAGAAAAATGTTATGAGATCATCAAAAGGAAATGTTTTCATGAAAATACTGTTACCAAAGAATTAATGAAGACACCCCTGCAATTCATGGAAATTTAAACCAGGGAGATAAACCATCTAAGAAGAGGAATCTATTACTAATTCCCTTTGATTATATAACAAGAGATGCAATAATATAGTGACTAGCATAAGGAGAAAATAGAAATTCAACACAAACCACTGGGCAACCAATTATCCTTCATAAGGATTCCATTGCCACTACCAGCCGTGAAAATTCACTAACCGGTCCAGAATATATAGAAGTTTCTTATTTACCTTTGTGAAATTTCCAAGCAACCCATATGTGTCACAAAAATTACTTATTTGACCCATCAAACTTCAAGTAAACTCTCTAGATATCCTTGAAATTTCTCATATACCCTCTAAAATTTCACAAAACTCTATAAATATCTTAAATATCTTATGATTTTTATCTTTTGCTTAATATTTTTGTTAAAACCTTCATATCTTCTATTACATCGTGCCCCTCCTTGACGAAGCCGCTAGCTCCCCGTGTACCGGCCTACCGTGAGAGTAAAATACTGTTATCCATGGCAAAAGTCTAAAAAGAACTACAACCTAAATACGTACAGGGAGACCCCGTGGGTGTGGGGTTCTTAATCACATGATTTTTCGTACTTCAAGTGTCTAAATTACATGAATTTTCATTCTTAAAATAATCCAAGCTGTCAAAAGCAGAAGAGAACTAAGAAAGCATGTTTAATAATAATTAACAAAAAGATATGCCAATAGCTTCTAATTGTCACCTGTTCAAAAGTGGCAGCAGTACTTGCAGATGCTGGTGAATGCATGGACATCGAATGACCAAGAATCTTTGACGGTTGTTGAGGGACTGGTTGGTTCATCTTTTCTTTTTTCTGACATGAATCGGAAGACACCAGCTTAGCCTTTGTGGAACAATTTGAATCCCCTTGAAAATGGCTCTCATCCGCAGGTTGTTTCAAACCATGTACAGCTTTACTTAGATCCTAATAAAATATTAAAATTCATTGTTAATTTGTGAGAACTAAACAATAGAATGGTGCAGAAGGAGAGAATCTAATAAATGGACCTAAATTAAGAGTAAACCCACATCTGGTGCAAAATATACCAAAATGATCTGGTGGATCAAACAATTTTCATGCACAAACAGATTATCTAATATTTTTGAGATCATTGAAAGGAGTTATCATGATAATATTTTTATCTAAGTAGTTATTAATGATACCTCCACTTCCTGATATCAAACGAAGGGGAAATCAGGTATCTAAGAAGAGGAATGTAGTACCAAATCCCTTTTATTTTTAACAAGACAAACAATAACACAGTGACTAGCATAAAGAGAACTTAGAAATTCAACACAAACCAACCACCAGACAAGCCAATTATCATGCTGGCACATGTTATCTTCTGAATGAATACAAGTCCTAACCATAGTTGCCAACATGGGAGTTGGGACAATGAAGCGGGATATGACACGTGATACGAGTTTGGGACAGTCTCAAAAAACATGGGAAATATGTATGTGTATTTGTGTCTATATATGCAAACTCTTCAGGCTTATTTAGAAGTTTTTGAAAAAATTTTGCAAGAGATGAGATTTAAAGAAAGAACAGTCATATAGAAAATATTCGAAGTGTAATTCTTATTTAAATATTTTTTTTAATATATTTTTTCAATACAAATTCTTCGTTCAAATCTCATTTTTTAAAAATTTCTATATTTCAAACCCAATGTAAATAACTTTTTCAATACTTGTCTTATATATAAATGGGCTTTCAATATCTTTCCGTAAAAATCCTTAATATTTTTATTTCTAAAATCTAGTATCACATGATTTTCTCATGCAACTTGAGTAGTATCATGAATGTGTTGAAAAAAATGTCCCAATATTATAAATATGGTGTCTTATGAGTATTGGAAATGTTTCCTATCTTTTTCATTATAGTATGGTGTCCATTTCAGAAACTAGTTTCCCTGGACACGAGTGTCCCACACACATGCAATGCCCGGTAACTATGGTCCCAACCTTTTCAGTCTATCCCCTCAATTTCAGTCTAGTTCACATCAAACTAAAGCTGAGAAAGCAATGTTAATCGTACTGTAGTGATAAATATCCTCTTTAAGGAAAGAACGAAACAAAGCTTGTTTTACTAGAAAGTTTCCTTCATAAGGATACATTAGTGTTGCACGTGATGTTACTTTAACATTGGAATGGGTGTCAAGTGTCAATGTTCGGGAGTGTTTTCTGGGCGAGGTCTAAAAACAAAAAGGAAAAAAAGAAAGAAAAGAGTGCCCCCCCCCCCCCCCCCCCCCCCCCCAAAAAAAAAAAAAAAAAAAAAAAAAAAAAAAGAAAGAAAGAAAGAAGGGAAGGGGAAGAAAGAAAAAATGTTATGGCCAAATGTAAGTTTACGTGAGATAGGGTGGATGTAAAACATAGAGTTGGAATCACATGCTTTTTTGCACTTCTGTTCTAGGCGTGAAGATCATGAACAATCAGATTATGAAGTTGAGGCAGGGAGATTAGAGTTTAAAATGCATCATAAGAGGAAATTGCACCTAACCTCCGACTCCAATATGTGTCTGAGGGTGTCCTGCATTTGGCAATAATTCATCAAGTATCAAAAATTAATTTGGGAAAGAACCGAAGGATCTCAAAAATATTATGCTATAATTAGGAACGGTGAACGTGGATTAGGAGTTATTATATATCGTCATGCTTATGGTTTAATATGTTTTTTATACAAAACAATTTGTTCTTCAAAGGCGAAGACACAGTAGTATATACAAGTGCACGAGCATGCTATGTGCACACACTTTCACAAGTTAAGTGCTTGGAATAATTTGGTGTTTTTAGAAAAGATTTGACGAATTCAAGACAGGTGTGTGACAAGGGAGGTGTTACAAGGGATGATAATGTTCTAGGCCCGACCGCAGCGCTAAAATATTTGGGGCCTAAATCCAACATCGACCCTGGCACTAGGTCGTAACTCAACCAACCCGACCTCAGCCTTAGGACCTTTGGGTGGCCCATAAGGCTATTTACAAATTAAAAAAAATGTAAAAAAAACTATATCTTTCTTGCTTAGTGCTCTCAAACTCTTTCATCCCTAACTTAACGACAAATGTTTTGTGAGATTAAGAGTCTTTACCTTAACTTTTAAAATTTTGAAATTCTAGAATAATACTAAACTGTAGATTAATAATAATACTTTTTGAAGGACAAGTATGTTTGATATTAGATTTGGTCTTCCTGGTAGGGCCTAAAAATGGCCTCCTTGAGGGCCTAGTTCGGGGTTGGGCCTACGGTAGGCTCTGGCCCCTAAGTAAAACTGGCCTAAAACAAGGCCCTAACCCCTCCCTATTCGGGATCGGCCCCAATCCATTATCACCTTAGGTATGCATGAATGTGCTAACATGCTTATTGTTCAATATGTCATCCTCTATAGCAAACGGTTGATCATAGCAATAAAAGCTCAATGTTATATGTTTATTAAGTCATCTCTGATTCCTTGAATCCGGCTTTGCACTATATTTTAGCCAAACATGTTTTAAGTATCACTATTAGTGCAAGATATTTTTGAGTGAATCCAAATAACAAGTCTTATTCTTTTTTTCAGTAATCCATATTTGTATCAATAAATACCATTAGTCCTTCCCAGATATGAATCATATGATATATGATAAATTCCAAAAATTTATGATGTCCTCTCTATACTCAATAAAACTATAAAGGGCACAGTGCCTTGCTTACGTATCATTCAGAAGTGCACTAACATTAATATGGCAATAAGAAGTAACAGTGCAAAAAAACAAGTCAACGTAGATTGGCCCACACTAGCACTTCCACGTAATAACACTATCAAAGGCAAGATTTGTAGTGCCCAATAACTAATTTGGTCCCGAGATGAGGAACAACCAGTTACACCAAAAGATGGAGTCAATATAGCCATAACCACACCAATAACCCAAGTTATGCGCATGGTTTTAAACTTGTCTATGAGATACACACAATACGCGAAGAATCATCAATGGAACCATTGTAGTTGTTGACCATCAATGAACTGATAGGATTAACCAACCAAAATTAGAGTAGCTATTATATATTGAACAGAGGAAAAAGCCATTGTAACATTAATGGTTGACAATAGGAAAAGTTATAGCAAAAACATGTAACCACTTGTGCTAAAAACAAGTGTATCCCCCTAAAAATATATTGGCATGACACGGAATGTATTTACTATCATCTGCAATTGCCTGAATCCCAAGACATTCCTCGAACTAATCATATCTTTAATTGAGACAACTAATACAACAAGATCCCCCCTCCCCCCACCCAACCCAACCAGAACCATATATGAAAATTTTCATCTTGTACAGCTCAAACAGAAACAAACAAATACTTATTTCAACAGATACATAATAGAAAGCCCAGAACTTCTTATAGTCACTTGAAGGTGAGAAGAAAATAGAATCTCGAATCTACTTTGAGATAATGCCAAAAGAAATATCAAGCTAGCTTATTCATCTTTCTTTATGTTGATTGTTACAAGCGTCTTAATCTTCTTTTCCTATTCTTTTTTTTTTGTGGAAATGCGGATTGAGGTATAAATCCATTAAAACCTCAAACTCATACTAGAACCATGATAATTTTGCAGCAAGTTAACTTAAAGATTGTCCGAGTAAAAATTGTTTATCACTTAGGTAATGAGTGAATACTAGTATACCGACGGCAGTGGAAACTACTAGTATACCGACGGCAGTGGAAAGTTTCCACTGCCGAGCGGCGAAGGAGGAGGATAAAGCAAGAGGAGAGGGGAGGAGGAAGGAGGAGAGAGGAAGGAGAAGGAAGGAGGGGAGAGAAGAGTAAGGGGAAGAAGAAGGCTGAAGGGGAGAGTGGAGGGCGGCTGTGTTGCTACTCCGCTGCTCTCTCTCGCGCGCGCGGAAGAAGACGGACACGGTTTCTTAACGAGTCAAGGGAAAAAAACCTCGCTTCGTTCAGTTTTGATAATAACTCAACAAGATCTAGATACCAAAAAATATTGTTGGTTATGAGGTCAGATCAGTAGATATGAATCATAGTTCAAATATTTCTTTTCTTGATATATATTGTAGAAGCTTCAATTGTTTGAGAGTGGCTGTTGGAAGTTAGAATTTAGGCATAGAGCAGGATCAATACTTTAAATGGGTCGCCTTTAAACTTTTATAAGAAAAATATTATAGACGTAGAAAAATCATGTTTTCTGGACTAGAATATTTGTTGTAATCCATCCACTTAGAACGAAAGTGCGCAAGCATCATCAATAATTATCATATCATCATTGTTGCCTTCTCCATAGCTGAAAATTAGGTAAAAACCACAGATCAAGGACTCGGCCGAGTCGTATCCGACCCAGCCATCAAAGAGATGACTCGGACGCCCGAGTCGAAGGGCGGGAGCCGAGTTGACCCGGGTCGGGTCCGACTCGGAGTCGACTCGGTCAACTCGGCCGAGTTTTACACCTCGGCCGAGTCGACGCCGAGTCGGACCCGACCCCCGGGTGGACTCAGCACCCGTGAATCTGCGACATAAAGGGAGAGAGAGATCTATCTCTCTCTCGATCTCTCTCTCTCTGCGTTGCTGAATCAAGAAAAAAAAGGAGCCACGCCCCCGTCGCCTTCGCCATCGACGTCGACCTCTCCCCTTCGTAGGTACTTCTCTCTCTCCCTCTTTCTCTCCGTCGATCTCTCTCCCTCTCTCCCTCTGCGTCTCTCTCTCTTTCTCTCGTCGTCGATCTCTCTCCCTCTGCGAGTCTGCGTCGCTTTCGCCATCGATCTCTCTCCCTGTCGATCTATCTGTCCCTCTCTCTTGTATCTGTCTTCGTCTCTCTCTCACTCTGTTTCCGTCCCTCTTTCTCCCTCTCTATCCCTCAATCCCTCTCTCTATCCCTTTGTGTCTCCCTCTCTCCCCCTCTCTGTCTCCGTCTCTCTCCTTCCCTCTCCCTCTCTCCCTCTGTGTCTCTTTCCCTCTCTCTATCCTCTCTCCCCTCTGTTCCTCTCTCTATCCTTCAGTCCGTCTCTCTCTCCCCCTCTTCCTCTCTGTCTCCCTCTCTCTCCCTATCTCTGTCCCCCTCTCTCTCTGTTCCTCTCTCCCTTCTGTTCCCATCTCTGATTTTAATTATTTGAGTTTAATGTAATTTAAATTAGTTTAGTTTGGTTAAACTTAATTTAGGTTAATTTAATAAAATTTTGTAATTATAATTAAGTTAGGTAATTTAATAATTTTATTGAAGTTAGGTAATTAAGTTAGTTTAGTTTAATCTAGTATAAACTAGTTTAGTTTAATTTAATTTAGTTTCATTTAATTGAGTTTAATTTAATTTAAATTAGTTTAGTTTAGTTAAACTTAATTTAGGTTAATTTAATTTAATAAAGTTTTGTAATTATAATTAAGTTAGGTAATTTAATAATTTTATTGAAGTTAGGTAATTAAGTTAGTTTAGCTTAATCTAGTATAAACTAGTTTAGTTTAATTTAATTTAGTTTAATTTAATTGAGTTTAATTTAATGTTGTTTTAATTTAGTTAATTTTAGTTTTAATTTAATTTAACAGATATTTTTTTAAATTTCAGTATGGCTCCAAAGCAACACGATATTGGATGGGAGCATGGTACCCCTGTTGGTGGAGGTAGAAAACTTGAGAAGTGTAATTATTGTGGGAAACAAGTCCATGGTAGTATCACTAGATTGAAGCAACATATAGCACATATACCCGGTCAGGTGGAAGGATACTTGCGAGTATCAAAAGAGGTATCTGAAATAATGAGACATCTTTCTGAAGCTAGCAAAGAAAGAGCAGCCATAAAATCCAAGAAAGAGCAACTTATGAAATCTTTAAGTGAGGAAGATTTTTATGATGTGATCGATTAAGATTCTGATAATGAAATTGAAGAAGTTGGTGGTTTAAAAGGAGCTGAAAGAAGATAACTAAAACAAGTTATGAAAGAAAGTCGTGAAATGGCTTTGAGATCAGCAGAAAGAGTTGATATTGGTGGCGGTAGTTCGCAGCCTTCAGGATCAGGAATTAACCGTGGATTGCGTCGGAGTATGACTATGAGAGAAGCTGAAATTCCAGCTCGTGGTATTGATCCTTACATGTTCCCAACAAAACAGAAATCAATCAAAAGCATGTTCTCAACTGAGAATATTAAAAAGGTTGGAAAATCTATGACGAAATTCTTTCACTACAATGCAATATCATTCAATGCAGCTGATAGTGGTCCTTACTACCAAGCCATGATTAATACTATTGTGGAGGCAGGCCCAAGTGTAAAAGGCCCTACAGGGTACCAGATTGGCAATCTAGATTTAGAGGAAATGAAAGAAATTGAAGTATATATTGCTTCAATAAAAACAAAATGGCCGCAGTATGGTTGCACGATCATGTGTGATGGCTGGAGTTCTCGGAATAGAAAGCCTATTGTTAATTTCATGATTTATTATGATAGAAGCATGATCTACCATGCTTCTGTTGATAGTTGATACTACTAATATCTCAAAGACTGCTGATTATATATTCTCGCTAATGGATAAAGTTGTTGATAAAGTTGGTGAAGAAAATATCGTGCAGGTTGTAACAGATAATGAGGCAAGTTTCAAAGCAGCTGGTCACATGTTGATGGAGAAGAGAAAACATTTGTTTTGGTCTCCCTGTGCAGCACATTGCATTGATTTGATGCTTGAAGATATTGGCTCTGTGAAATCAGTCAAGGAGACATTAGGTGATGCTAAGATGATCACATCATTCATTTACAATAGCCTCAAAGTGATGAATTTAATGAAGCTATTTACCAGAGATAGAGATTTGTTGAGACCAGGTATAACACGGTTTGCCACCGAGTTTATTTCTATTGAAAGCCTTATTCGCTATGAGCAAGATTTGAAAAGAATGTGTACGACTACCAAATGACGTGAATTCAACAAGAAAAAGAGTAGAAGTATGCGAGATAAGGTGTCTAATCTCATTCTGACTGATCGGTTTTGGAAGAAGTCAAGAGAGGTCCAAAACATTATGGATCCTCTTGTTAGAGTCTTGAAGATAGTGGACCAGGACAAGAAACCTACATTATCTATTATATATAGCAAAATTGGCTATAAAGGTATCAAATAAGAACTGGAAGAAGTTATGTGATATCATTGATAGAAGATGGGAGGGACAATTGCATACACTTGCATGCTGCTGATAATTCATTTGCCTAGAAATCATATTTGTTGACTAGAAATTGAAACTGTCATATCATAACAATCATGTGCTTATATTATTGCAGCATATTTTTTAAATCCAGCACTCCAATATTCAAAAAACTTTTCTAGGCATCCAGAAGTGAGAAATGGATTAAAGGAGGTAATTAAAAGATTGGGGGCAGATTTGAATAAACAAGCAAGAGCTATTAATGAGGTAATAATAATTTATTTATTTCATCGATATAATGTTATGCAAATATTAACACTTGTGATGTGTATTCTCACAGATAAAATTATTTGTGGATGGAGTTGGAGAATTTGAAAGCTCACTGACTAGAAGAGCAGTGCAACAATCTCTTCCAGCTGATTGGTGAATTAATTATGACGAAGAAGCTCCCAATCTACAGAAAATTGCCATCAAAATTTTAAGCCAAACATGTTCATCGGGTTGTGAAAGAAATTGAAGCACGTGGTCACTAATTCATACAAAATTGTGCAACTGGTTGACAATGAACAAGTTGCATAAACTAGTATTTGTGCATTACAATATGCAATTGCGAGTAAGAAACTTGACATGCAAAAACGACACTGATGATTATTACAACCCAATTGATCTGAACAATATTTTCAATGATGATATTTTGGATGAGTGGATTCGTAAGGGAGAACAACCGATGTTACCACCAGATGACTTAGGTTGGTTGGATAAAGGTATTCATCGTAGTGACGAAAGTGGCGCTGATGGAGGTGATGGCGACGATGATGGTGATGTGACGATAATGACAGCGGTGATGATGATGGCGTGATGGTGGTGATGGTGATGACGGCGATTATAGAAGTGATGGCGGTAATGATGAAGAGATCATGGTGTTGGTGGAAGCCAACGAGGTGGTTCTATAACATAAGATTCAGAATATTATGTCACACAAGATACAGATCATGGAGGCCGCGCGGGAATTTCACAACAGCGTAGGCATTTGGATCGATTGATCGATTTCAGTTCTAGCGATGATTATTCGAGTTGATATGATAATTACTCACATGGTCCTCATAGTCTTGAAGGTCATTTCAGGGGTTGGGTTTGACATCTGGCCAATATTCTGGCACTGATTATTCTAGCACTGGTGAGTTTCTACTAGCAGCACTGAATATCGAGGTTTTGGGTATTATCACCATGGAGCTGATATTGCACAACTCCTACCGCCACATTACTTTAATAGTGGATCCTCTGGCCAATCATCTCAGCCTACAGGATCTCACCCACAAACATATTATTATCCTTATGGAAACTATATACATGATTTCTATACTTATCGCGAGGATGATGATAATGATGATTTTGTGCCTTCTCGTAATTCAATGTGGAAATGACTATAGTAGCAGGTACTTATGAATTATTTTGTGCAATTTACTATATTATGCATGTATTTTGATATCTTTCTACTGACGACGCTTGTATTTATACTTTCAAGTTATATTTTGAGTGCTATGTGATATGTTTTGAATATGTGATACATGAATTTTGATGTCTACATTTTTTACAATTTGTCATGATTTTTTCATAATTTTTTTGGCGTTCTATGTAGCGTTTTATGCGTATCGTCCGAGTCCGATCCGAGTTGCCGAGACCGATCCGTCTCGATGCCGGCCGAGTCGGCGGCCGAGACCGAGACTTTGAACCATGACCTCCCTATTCCCCTGATTGTGCTGTGTTACCTGTGTATGCAAGGCACGCCCCTCCGATAAGTCATTCCTTAGGGCTCTTTCATTCTAATAGCAATGGGAGGTAGCATAGTACAACCCAGGGGAACAGGAAGGTACCACAGTGCAATCCAGTGGAATTGGAAGACTTGCTGCAAATTAATGAAAAGCAACGCAAATTGGACTTACTTGCAGAGTTGCAGTGAGCAAGCAAAAATAAGGAGCTGAAAAATAATTCCTTTAGCTGCCAAAGTTCCAAAGGAAGATAATAGGGCCCATTGTGCTGAACAACAGTTTAAAGGATTCCATGGGGCATGTCATTGACTATGAGAATTGGAGGCTTTTGCAAGATCAACCAGTCCAGCTCCAAAGATGACGAATTCGAATATATGATATTCTTCCTGCCTTCACCATAAGTCAATGATTGACGTCAGCATTATGTTCGTTTATATTGGGTGTTTTCTATATTAAAAATACATAGAAATTGCACTTTTGAGGAGTATTGTAACAATCTCTATGATATTTCCTTCTGCTACCATAGAAATTTAAATGTCAGGCAATCATGTGGCCACAGGTTACCTAGATGCAAATTTATAGTTTAGAAGACCCATTGGGCTATCAATTTCTCAAAGAACAACTTGCAACCAGTGTTCTAAATAGCGACCACGACGGCCACATCGGCCGGGAAAATTTATTGGGGATAAGGATATATCAAGGATATATCGGTGATATTTACAAAAATCGGATGTCAAAATCAGATTGTAAATATACATATATTCTTATCTTAAATCACATCTCAATAAGACAATATATGCATAAATTATATAAAGCTACATAAAATATCATACTTATATGTTTAAGATATACTTAACTCGATAACTTGCATTAAGCCTATGAATCCATAATCACTATCCAAGTGTAGAATCTTCACAAATGTCACATTGCCACATCGCTTGAATTACCCAAATACCTAACCTAGAAATTAGGTGTAAAACGCTATATCGGGTCCAAAATCGCCGAAATTGCGGCCGATATATCGGGTCCATGCCTATTTATCGGCGATCTTGGGTGAAAAACGCTATATCGGTTTGGATGTGCCAAATCATTGCGGCTAGGTGCCGTAAACGCAATATCGGCGCAATATCGGGGTTATATCGGGGATATTTAGAACACCGCTTGCAACAGAGTTGGAAAACCCCTAGACCGTTTGCATTGTGGCATGTGAAGAAACCGATTTATTTCCCTTTCATTCATTTACAGCTTAAGATCTATTGGACAGAATCCTCTTTTATCTTTTTATTTTGTTATAAGAATATATGCTGAAAAAGAAACTTATAGTTAGAATTTATGCAACAGGTTGAAGTTGAAGAGCTTTTTTTTTCTTTTCACTTATTTTGGTGGACTTCTCTTCTGGAATCTGGTATCGGACTATCCTTTAAATATCTACAAGTTTCTGGTCTTTTTTAATTAATTTATTGTTAACAGACTTTCTAGAAATTCAGATTTACCACACGTGGTTCGCTTTGGTATCAAATACATTAAAATACCCACCAAAGCCATAACCGGACAACTACAATTAAGTAACAATCCTCAATTCACTTTTCATCCTTAAAGTCTTCCATGTTAGATGGTACAGCCAAAATTTTGTGATTTTGATCAGCACCACAACAACAGTAAATTCTTTATACCAAATTTTCAGGGTTGGTTGCATAAATGTTTCTCTCCATTCATCTTTATTAAGGGGCATTTCAACTTAGCAACCACGGACACTTGTTTTACTGTCTCAATCCAGGTTTAGTTCAGTCAAACCTTAACCCTAACGCCCCTTCATGGGATCACTCCTAAACAGCACGCTCATTGATCTTAGCTGCACATCTAAACCATACCAAACAATTCATCCTCGTCTTATTCTCAATTGCAGCAACCTCATATGTCTAAACCATCTTGAACAATCCTCCCTCCTCTTATCCTAAAATTATGACACCTCTTTCCTATCGATGATTTAGCACACTGCCAGGATGCCAATCATCCATATCCTCATCAGCTATACTCAATTTCTTGGAATAGTCTAAGCCGTCAAACATAACCAGCCTTATAGCCATCTTTGTTCAACTTCAAGCATATCTAGAGGTCATAATATACTCTAGAAGAACTTCACCACTTAACCATCCTCCTTTGACTATGATAAGAAAGTTTTACATAACAAAAAGTGTAAATTCTTGCAAAATCTGCACTTTGAAGCCTTAGATCTCGACACAGACTTTATGTTGCATCATTGACTTTATGTTGCATCAGGAAGTGAAAGTACGGGCGCATGCTCAGCTATAAACCTTTTGTCGAAACAGTTCTCCTCCTTCCTTATAAAGCTAAGATCATTGAAATCCCACCTGCTCTGAACTAGAAAACACCCTAATTATCAGCACTCTTAGGTCAGTTGATTCACTTCTCACCACAACAATAATTGGCCAGAAAATATCAACAAAGTGTGATTTCTGCTATACGTGCTTAATTTAATCCTTTCCCATACATAGTGTCAAACACAATGCATAAAAACACAATCCACAAAACCATAGCAGCTCTTCCACGTTAATTCCTATCGATAGCTGTTGGAAGGGATTTTGTACTTTAGTTTAATTTTCAAGCTTATAAATGCCATCCACCGAGCCATGTTAGGTGATAGCAACTTCATGTGGAACATAGATATGAGGCATCAACCAAACCTGACTTTCGAATTGCAGGGTATCAGTTGAGATAAATGATTGGACAGCTATACTGCATCGCTAGTCTGTATTCGCCTGTATCTAAGACTTTATCCAACATGATACTTCTTGGATGCTTGCATGATACCTCTCTCGCATGGCCTAGATTGAGGACATGATCCATGACAAGTGTCGTCAATTATAACAAACCGAATGATCCTCTCACAATTGCCAGCCACAATTTTCACAGTTGTCAAACAAACTTTGCTGCAAGACAACATTAAACTTTAAAGCAAACCCTCTTTGGGTATTTATGTGCATGTTCTAGCTTAATTGTGTTAGTAGTGTATGATAAATCCAGTAAAGATTTTGATGTGAAACGGTATGCGGATGATGTCAAAACTCAGTGATAGAGTTAAACTTACAACGTTTCATAACAAGTCGCGATCTTCAGCAGGAATAAATCTAAAATAATTGTATGGCAAGATGGGTTTAAACAAAAATGTTTATACTCGTAGATCGGACAATTTTTAATCTTCACTAACCACATGCAATGCTTGATTTAAGGAATAATCCACTTGCAATATCAAGGCAATATAACACAAGGGTAAAAAGAATCACACTCGCTCACCCATATTTGTGGACGACAGAGAATTAATGATAATATTCGAGAGATAAAATTACGCAGTGTAATCCAACGGATATTCTGATTTTTCGTGCTGAAAATAAAATACCTGTTGAAGCATTGACTTGATTTACCTTCCCTTCAGATTTGATTGTGGCCTGATACTCTTCTTTGCCGCTTGCAGGAGGATGGAGATGACGATGCCAATGCGTTTCAGATCAACTTGTACAGCAACAGTAGGATAGGTTGTTGGATTTGGTACTCGGTCACGATCTCGAGCAGCAAGACCTCGCAGCAGCTGGCGGACGTCGTCGCACGCAGAGAGAGGGAGAGAAGCAGGGGAACTCGCTACGTTGCTCTGGATGCCCACTGCAGGAGAGGAGGGAGGCCAGGTGTTGGCCTTTGTGGATGCTTGAAAACAGAGGCTTGTGGTTTGGCTGGGGTTTGAAAGGAAAAGGATTAGATTTGTTGAGTTGGAGGAGAATTTGCTATTGGCTGCACTTGGTGGGGATGCATACAGAGAGAGGGAGGTGGGTTCTCTTGTTTGTTGTGGATTGGTGAAGGGGGCAGCGGTGGGGGTTAGGGTAATGAAGGGGTAATTCCTTTGCTGAAATAGTGGGTTTGGGCTATGGTTGGGCTTTGAATTTGGATCACAAATGGTTTGGCTTTGTAATCAAAACTTTTGAATGTGAAGTGGATATATGGATTGGATTTCACACCCGCACCAAGCGAATTGGAATTTCACACTCCAAATTCAAAGAGAATTAAATTTTCATATTCGAAAATTCAACAAAATATATAATCAAGACTGCATCCTTACAACTTATTAGACCTTTGCCTTTATAAGCTTACAACCTGACGACTTTCTCCACGTAGTCGATATGGGACTAAAAAAGGAGAAATACAAAAATTAAAATAAAGAAAACAACATGGACTCAAATAAATAAAAATACAGACTCCAGCTAAAACCACATAGAAGCAGCTCGACGCCTCCTGCGCTGACACACGCGATCGAATCTCCCCGGACGCGCTGATGCCATGTCCTCATCATTCTCCCCAGGTGGGAGAGAACTCGACTCCGTCGAGTCATGTGTGAAGGAGCTCTCATAATACTCCAACAGATCTGGATCAATCTGCTGCAACTCACTGCGATCTAGCCACATGTCCTCAGCAGGTGACTTCCCTTTCCAGCGTATCAGATACCGTTGAGTTCCACCATCTCTTGTGGAGATAATTTTATCATCTAGAATTTTATCAATATTCTCTGTTGTATTAGGACTGATATCTGGGAGTGGTGGAAGTGGGGGTCCCTCAGAAAATGGCTCAGGGGTAGGCTCATTAACCAATGGGTTGCTGGGGTTAAAATTTGGACCCTTGTATTCTACTAGATCCTCAATATTGAAAGTAGGATTAATTCCAAAATCTTCAGGAAGATCAATAACATAAGCATTGTCATTAAGTTTTGTTAAGATTTTGAATGGTCCAGCACTACGAGCATGTAATTTTTTAACAGTCCCCGGTGGAAACCGTTCCGGACGAATCCGGACCATCACAAGATCGCCAATATCAAAAGTTTTAAATTTTCTCCTAACATCAGCTCGTAGCTTGTAGTCAACGTTGCTTTGTTTAATTTTATCACTGATGACCTTGTGCAATTCATGCATATGCGCGGCAAAGGAGGATGCAGACTCAGAGGCTCTATAATGATCAACCATGGGAATGAGATCAATGGGCTGCCTAGGCCTAAAACCATATACTATTTCATGTGGACTTTTACCTGTTGTCCTGTTAACTGATGAATTATATGCAAACTCGGCAATAGACAACTTTAGATCCCAACTTCTAATATGTTCGCCAACAAGGGTACGCAATAAATTTCCTAAACTTCTATTCACAACCTCGGTTTGACCGTCGGTCTGAGGGTGAAAAGCAGTAGAGAATTTTAATTTTGTCCCTAACATGTGCCAAAGGGTCTTCCAGAAATAACTAGTGAACTTAACGTCTCTGTCCGACACAATAGTCTTAGGTAGACCGTGCAGTTTAACGACACCATCGAAAAGATTTTTGCCACTTTAGAGGCGTCAGAAGTACGGGAGCAAGGCAGAAAGTGGGCCATTTTAGAAAAGCGATCCACGACAACTAGGACTGAATCATGCTTTCTGAGAGTTTTTGGGAGTCCTAACACAAAGTCCATACTAACATCCTGCCATGGGCAATTTGGGACCGGTAGAGGAGTATACAAACCGGTGTTCTGTTTCTGTTGCTTTGCGAGTTGACAGGTGTGACACCTTCCAACATGTTTGGCAACGTCACGTTTTAACCCTGGCCACTAGAACCGATACTCAACGGCTTCTATGGTCTTTTCATTCCCGAAATGCCCAGCTAGACCACCAGCATGCAGTTCCCACACAAGAAATTCTCTAAGGGAGGTTCTTGGGATGCATAACTTTCGGCCTAGAAAGAGATACCCATCATGTAGGGTATAACCATCCACTTCTTGAGTCGATCCATCTATCAATATGGCGTATATGTCGCAAAAATCGAGACACGACTCGTATTCAGCTTTTATCTTCTCAAAGCCGTTTACCACCGTGGACATCTTGGTCAAAATGAAAATACGGCGGCTGAGGGCATCAGCGGCTTTGTTTTCTACTCCCGCTTTATGGTGTAAAGTGAACGTGTAGTCTTGAAGGAACTCAATCCATCGTCCATGTCGCGCGTTCAACTTCTTTTGAGAGTAGATGTACTTCAGGGCCTCATGATCAGAGAAGAGAACGAACTCATGCGGCAAAAGGTAATGTCGCCAATAGCGAAGTGCCTGAATCACCGCGTAGAATTCTTTATCATAAGTGGAGTATCGTTGTCGGGCATCATTCAGTTTCTCGCTGAAGTAAGCAACTGGATGACCTTCTTAAGCGAGGACTCCGCCTATTCCAATTCCTGATGCGTCACACGCTACTTCAAAGACTCTAGAAAAATCAGGGAGACGCATAACAGGAGCGCTGACCATCCTCTTCTTGATCTCGACAAATGTCTTCGTGGCAGCATGAGACCAGTTGAATTCTCCCTTCTTCAAACAGTCAGTGATTGGAGCCATGACAGTGCTAAATCCTTTAATGAACCGACGATAGAAGGTAGCAAGTCCGTGAAAACTTCTTACATCACGAATCGTCTTAGGCTCGGGCCATTCCTCAATGGCTCTGATCTTCTCAGGATCCGCAGAAACTCCATCAGCAGATACCACAAATCCGAGGAATTGAACTTGTGACGAGAGAAAGGTGCACTTCTTAGGATTAGCGTACAACTCTTCCTTCCTCAATACAGAACAAACTTGACGTAGATGGTCGAGGTGTTGCTCACGAGATTGGCTATAGATGAGAATGTCGTCAAAGTACACTACTAAGAATTTGCCCATAAATGGACGTAGTACTTGCGTCATTACTCGCATGAAAGTACTCGGAGCATTGGTCAATCCAAAGGCATGACCATCCACTCATATAACCCATCCTTCGTTTTGAAGGCGGTCTTCCACTCATCTCCAGGACGGATGCGAATTTGGTGATAACCACTCTTGAGATCAATCTTGGAGAAAATAGTGGCACCAGACATCATATCCAACATATCGTCCAGTCTAGGAATGGGAAAACGGTATTTAACCGTTATCTTGTTAATGACACGACTATCCACACACATACGCCAAGATCCGTCTTTTTTGGGCGTCAGTAGGGCGGGAACCGCACAAGGACTCATGCTCTCTTGAATGAAGCCCTTCCTCATCAATTCATCAACTTGCCTCTTGAGTTCGATATGCTCGGTGGGATTCATTCTATAGTGGGGCAAGTTAGGAAGACTAGCTCCCGGGACTAGATCAATAGCGTGTTGTATGTCACGCATCGGTGGAAGCTTGTCTGGGAGATCTTCAGGAAACACATCAGCGAACTCCGCAATCAATGGTGTGACTTCGGAGGGAATCACAGAGTTGGATTCCTTAGTAACTTCCTTGGTCGCAAGGATCACGAAGGGAGCTCCTTTTTCTACATCTTAACTGAAAGCTTTTGCCGTAATCAGGCTAATACTGTTAGTTTTCTTCACTGTGACAGGCTTTGGTTCAGATGATTCAGTCTTGGGCTCACGAGGTAACAACTTGATCTTCTTTCCTTCGTGTTCGAATTGACACATGTTCGACCGACCGTAAATGGTAACATCCTTGTCGTATAGCCATGGTCGTCCAAGGATAATGTGACCCACATCCATAGATACGACATCGCACCAAATTTTGTCCTTGTAAAGACCGAAGTCTATCGGGACAAGACATCTTTGCTTGACTTCCAGTGCTGAAGAGTTAATCCACGTTACTCTATAGGGATGTGGATGGGGTTCAGCCTTCAGGCCAATTTTGGCAATTACTGTAGACGACACAGCATTAATACAACTTCCACTGTCTACAATTACCTTGCAGCTTCTACCACCAATCTTCATAATGATGTGAAACATGGTGGTTCGTCTCCAGTCATCTTTCTCCTTGGGTTGAGATAAGGCACATCTGACGACGGATAAATGAATCGACGTCGTAGGTTGAATGCAGATAAGACCAATGCTATTACCTGTGGTATCATCGTCTATATCAGACTCTTCTTCTTCTCCCTGGAAAATAAACTCCTCTGATTCCGTTTCTGATACTACTTCAGGTTCCTCATTGACTAAGGCAATTTTGACCGGAGTTGGACAATTGGCAGCTACATGTCCATATCCCTGGCACTTGTAACATTTGATTGTGGGATTCAGTTTGGAGAACTCTCTATCAGTGCCTTTGCCTTTATTCTCGATACTCTTGCCTTTAGTATCTACCTTATGGGAAGAAGTTTGACTTTGAAAACGGTTGGGGTATGAACCTGAATTGGGCCTAGTTGTTTGCACATGAATCTTAGAAGCAGGACTAGATTTGACCGCATCTAAATCTTGGACTAATGCATAGGCCTTTTCGAGCTCAGTGATTTCACGAGCTAAAAGTTCGGTTCGTAAGTCTTCCCTAAGTCCGGCTCTAAACCTGGACATGATTTGAGCTTGTCCTTCAGTGTTAAGGGCGTTGCATCTAATGAGGAACTCATCAAATTTCTCCACATATTCCTGAGCTGATTTGTTGCCTTGAGTGTATCGGTGCCACTTGTCCATAAGACGGGCACTGAACGATGGCAGCACATACTTTCCTTTAAGTTCGTCTTTCATTCTTCTCCAAGTATCGATTGGTTCTTGGTCACGAGCAGCACGCATGTTCACCAAGTTAGTCCAATACTGGCTAGCTTGACCGGTTAACTTCATCGCTGCAAACTTAACTTTTTTGGGCTCAGTGAGATCGTACCACGTGAAGTACTTATCAAGTTGTTGAGTCCAGTCAAGAAAAAATTGTGGATCATGACGTCCGTCGAATGTTGGGACATCAACCTTGATACTCTTCAAGAACTGACTATCAGGGTCTCGCTCACCACGTCCTTGGTGTGGTATCATCCGAACACGTTCTCCTTCATGTTCTTTGTGGTTCTCGAGACGATTTTCAACTCTACCTAACCTATCTCCAGTCTGGACTGCAGCTTGGGTCAGGTTGGCTAGTTGGGCTTGTATGGCAACGATTGCATCGGCGAGTTGTTGGGAATCCATAGTTGTTATGCCTGACTCACTAGACTCTCCTAGCAAATAGGGGTGTCCACTACGGGTGGGCATGCACTAACAAGATCTAGATGAATGCAAGTAGACTTTTTTTTAATGCAAAAATAAATGAGACTCCTAACTGTATGATAATGCAAATTTTTTTTTTTTAAACCTAAACCATGCTCTGATACCAAAATGATGTGAAACGGTATGCGGATGATGTCAAAACTCAGTGATAGAGTTAAACTTACAACGTTTCATAACAAGTCGCGATCTTCAGCAGGAATAAATCTAAAATAATTGTATGGCAAGATGGGTTTAAACAAAAATGTTTATACTCGTAGATCGGACAATTTTTAATCTTCACTAACCACATGCAATGCTTGATTTAAGGAATAATCCACTTGCAATATCAAGGCAATATAACACAAGGGTAAAAAGAATCACACTCGCTCACCCATATTTGTGGACGACAGAGAATTAATGATAATATTCGAGAGATAAAATTACGCAGTGTAATCCAACGGATATTCTGATTTTTCGTGCTGAAAATAAAATACCTGTTGAAGCATTGACTTGATTTACCTTCCCTTCAGATTTGATTGTGGCCTGATACTCTTCTTTGCCGCTTGCAGGAGGATGGAGGTGACGATGCCAATGCGTTTCAGATCAACTTGTACAGCAACAGTAGGATAGGTTGTTGGATTTGGTACTCGGTCACGATCTCGAGCAGCAAGACCTCGCAGCAGATGGCGGACGTCGTCGCACGCAGAGAGAGGGAGAGAAGCAGGGGAACTCGCTACGTTGCTCTGGATGCCCACTGCAGGAGAGGAGGGAGGCCAGGTGTTGGCCTTTGTGGATGCTTGAAAACAGAGGCTTGTGGTTTGGCTGGGGTTTGAAAGGAAAAGGATTAGATTTGTTGAGTTGGAGGAGAATTTGCTATTGGCTGCACTTGGTGGGGATGCATACAGAGAGAGGGAGGTGGGTTCTCTTGTTTGTTGTGGATTGGTGAAGGGGGCGACGGTGGGGGTTAGGGTAATGAAGGGGTAATTCCTTTGCTGTAATAGTGGGTTTGGGCTATGGTTGGGCTTTGAATTTGGATCACAAATGGTTTGGCTTTGTAATCAAAACTTTTGAATGTGAAGTGGATATATGGATTGGATTTCACACCCGCACCAAGCGAATTGGAATTTCACACTCCAAATTCAAAGAGAATTAAATTTTCATATTCGAAAATTCAACAAAATATATAATCAAGAGTGCATCCTTACAACTTATTAGACCTTTGCCTTTATAGGCTTACAACCTGACGACTTTCTCCACGTAGTCGATGTGGGACTAAAAAAGAGAAATACAAAAATTAAAATAAAGAAAACAACATGGACTCAAATAAATAAAAATACAGACTCCAGCTAAAACCACATAGAAGCAGCTTGATGCCTCCTGCGCTGATACACGCGATCGAATCTCCCCGGACGCGCTGATGCCATGTCCTCATCAGATTTGCATCTGGATGTGCCATTTTAGTTTCAGGTTGCATTGAAAAGTCTCCTACTCAACCTTGCCTTCTTTCAATTTGGATTTGTATTTCAGTATAGCGCTTTACATACAATCCGTACTCATAAACTAAACACAATTTCCTGTTTACACAAACCTTCAGCCAGTTATTTTAAAAAATCTTAACTCTTTCGAAAACTCAAGGGCTTACTCCAGTTTTATAAAGAAAGTAATTTTTGATGATGAAATGCTTGCTTTATTCAGTTCAAAGTGTGTTCTAATTCCTCTGGGATGGGATATAAATTCACCCAAATAACATCCTATTACGAAGTTTTCTTTTATTTATTGTGTTTAGTCAAGATTCCAATCCAGATGGTACATCATGCGTTGTAGTATTAAAGATCACCTTAACTGAGTGATTAACAGATTCTTTTCCCAATAAATCAACTTGCGTAAGGTTACCATATTGTGATGCCAGCCCATATATTTTGCCAACATAATATATAAAATAAAATTAAAACTTTAGTATTAGTAGTTCCACCTCTTTACTCTATTTTACAGCAAAATAAATTCCACATAATTCCCAAAAAAGACATTCTTATAGTGGGAAGCCTTGAAAAATGTGTACTCTTATTCAGTTATTCCATATATCTAAAACCCCAAATACCATTGGAACATATGCTTTCTCGCATTAATTGAGACACTAAGATTGCTCGATTGACCAGTAACATCAAAGTTACTCGGAAGGAATGTAATCCCAATGTCAGGACCTAGCTCTTCAAGTTCAATGCTTATTTTTATTGTTTTCTATATGTGCTACTGATGCTCATCATGTCATAATAAAGTGTCTTTTGTGTTGTTCTTACTACATTCGCTGATGCCTCTAGGTCCTAGTTGTACCTCAATCCACATCAATGATCTCATACTCATGTCACACTTCATTCACAAATTGTTCTCATTTCATTCAATAAATAATTGATTCCACTCTCAAATAATCCTAAATATTCTTGTTTAATCCATGATGATGTCATGCATCCACCATAACTACATCTATAAGTGTTGAGCTTAACTCATGATCTGGAGTCCTAAATGCAGCCAACATCTGGAGACTGTTGAACTTCATATAATCTAAAGAACTCAACTAACACAATCACACTTCAATCTTGCTAAGAATAAACCATCATCTAGCTCTTAGGAGTATCCTTTCCCTTCAATCCATTCTTAACAGTTAAAACATAACCCTTTTTATCCAAAGACTTATTTTCCGCAATGTCATGTGCCTTATTTTCCAATGTTTCAACCAGTAGCACTCATCACAGTAACCCTTGACTTAAGTCTATTGCAATCAAGACCAATATATGTTTAGAAATTCGTATACTTGAAATGCTCCCACACATAAGCATTCTCATTTTAGAAGCAAGATCATTGCCCACATCTCTGCTCCCTTATAGTGCAATATCAGTCAATGTCTAATCCAAATCACATAGTTCATAGGTTTATCCTCATAATTTGAATTTACCTGCCCAATTGCCTGAAAAAGAAAATTACTATATTGACCTATCATAATATGAAATTAACTTTCAAGAACCTTTTGATGCTAGCTTAATATTATTTCCTATGTTATTCAGTCTTGTAGCTTTGCAATATAATTCACAAATTTATCTTATCAAATGTGGTGGTGATTTTCAGCCACAAGGGGTTGGACGGTCAATCCTCCCCACGAGCGAGATTGAGAGGTGGGGTCTGTGTAGATATAGGTAATGCACAGCATAGAAAAGAAAGACGGGAGATTTTACGTGAAAATCCTTAATTGAGAAAAATCACGAGAAGAAAATTTCACTATAATTCTCAGGTTACAGGAATTACATGAATTGTTCGTCAGAGTCTCAGACTCTCAGTGCTGGGCTTGACTGAAAAAAGGTCCCACTTCCCCTTGGAGGAGAAAGTCTATTTATGCTTCTGATCTATGTGCATGGTGGCGGATGGTGCAGGTGTGATTTTACTGCACGATTTGTGCATGTTGATTTGTTATGACAGTCGTGATTACGAGAGTAGGATTGTTAGGATTGCATGCAGAGAAATTCGTCACTGTTTATAACTGCTCGTGTTAAAGAGTGTAACACGTTACGAACGTGGAGGCAGATAAGACTGCGTAATTATTGCTGGAGATCGAGGGTGAGCTGTTGTTGAAGCTGCTTGGCTCAGATCTGGAATCTTCAGAACGGAGGAAGCCTCGGAGTGGAGAGGACCTGGAGGAGGTTGGGAATAGCATGGACTTCAAAGAAGAGCTTTGATAAACCTCGAAGAGTTGGAAAGTGATGGACACATGTCGTCATCTTGGACGGGGTGAGTTTTTGACCACTACAGATGCCCCCGCTTTTTCACTTGTCAGATCTTGCGGAAGGGAAGTCGAAGAAGCAAAGTCGGTAGGAGATTACTTCATCTCAACGCTCATGGGCAGGGGAGGATTTGGATAATAAATGTAGATCTTCTAGATTGACTTGGAGATCGCGTTGCTGGCTAACAGCTGCCATGTCGATGGTTGGATTCGTCGAGACTTGTAACGGGCATCCCTTTGAATTCGGGTGTATTGATGACTGAGATCGTGTGATAGCGGCGGTTGATATTACGCCTTTCGGTTGACCAAAAATCTCCAGATGTGAACCGACATTTCGGGGCTTGGAAATTTGAATTAAATACGGTTCGGCTCCTCTCCCATCTATAAATAAAGCGGCATCTTTGGATGGATATCACCAAGGTTCCAAATATCGAATGTCGGGATCGTATAGGATAAGGGTTTTTCATATCGGATATCGAATATCGCGGGATATATCGGGGACACGAGCGCATATCAGGCGTTCATATCGGACACTATATATAATGAAATATTGATAACTAAAAGTTGGTTTAGTGTCATAGATATCTACCTAATAAAAATGATGTAATATGCATACAAAGACAGTAAACAATAATGTACATTTGCACGCAGTCGTGCAATAAATAAGTTATTTCATATTGGGTGATATATCGGGTGATTATCGGCTGATATCGGGCGATTTATCGGCCGATATTTCAAATATCAGCCGTTTTTTGCTGCAAACGATATGGCGAACGATTTCTCCATATCGTATTGGCAGCAGGCAAAAAAAGAGATACCAGACATCTCGGCCGATATTTAAAACAGAGGATATCACTTCTGCTATCTTTTAAAGAAATCTTTGCTTTGAAGTCCTTGGGTCATGTCTTCTTCTTTCTTCTTCATCAGGTGGAGGAAGGAGAGAGAAGATGAAGGTTGAGGACTGGTGGTTGGGCTCTCACCACGCGAGAGTCTGGTTAGTGTGCTATATTAGTTGTTATGATGAACCTGTTACGACATATTAGCCGTCGTGACAGTTGTTGCCGCCACCGAGGGCGATTGCTTGGTGGCCCGCTTCGATTGGAGTCGATGATCCGGTTCCGAGTCGCCTTATTTTAGGGGGTGAGATTCGTTCTGTGTTCTGAACCTCTTTTCCTTATAGGGTGTACGAGGAAAGAAAGAGGGGGCTCATTGGTCGGGTGCGTTGTTGAATCGCTTCTCACCCCGGAGCCCATCTTTCTTCCTCAGAACACCAAAGTGGAGATGTGTTGTTGTCTCTTCTTGGGTGTTTTGTCAGAGTCCGTCTTGTCAGACATTGCTGCCTCACTCTTGGAGGGCTTCTTGGGGATCACCGCGGTGAGCGATGCTGGTCTGGCTGCCTTGAAGGCGTGTGAGCTGATGTCGAGGCATATGGTTGCCTGCTTAGGAGCCATGGCATGAGCGACTGCTTCCGAGAGATCTCCTTCGATGAACAAATATTGTTGTCCCATATCAGGAGTTTGGCCACGGTTATGAGATAGGTTTCTGAATCTCCTGTATTTCTTTTTCAAAGTGTAAACACAGAGATGTAAACAGATTTCATGTATTCCACTTGCTAGATGTAACGACATAATGAAATTTAATGAAATGTAATGACATGTATTTTGCAACGGAAATAACTGAGTCATGTTTAGATCTCATCTTCTATATTGCGTGGAATGATCATACCTCTTCGGAGGCTTGACTTCCCGGATGACAAGTGATATATCTGCGTTACCGTCTTCGGATGGAGGCTCCATCTCTAAACGTACAGACGTTTGACTCTGAGTGAGGCGGAGCCTCAGCTACGGAGATGGATTGCCTGTTTGGATGGCTGCTCAATTTGGAGGGGCAAGCCAAGAGGAGCCTGGAGGCATATGTTTGTGTTATCATTCCCGAGTGGGGGACTTCCCCCCTCGAACACACAAACAGAATACTCCGAGTAAGGGGAGCCCTCAGCTACAGAGTTGGTTTGGCAGTTGCTCAATCGGGGATGAGCCTAAGGGAGCCCAAAGGTCGATGTTTGTGTCATGATTCTCGAATGGGGCTTCCCTCCTCAGAACGCACAAACAAAAAACTTTGAGTGAAAGGAGCCCTCAGCTATGGAGTTCAATTGGCAGTAGCCCAATCGGGGATGAACCTTCCAAGTGGTAGTTGCCCGATTGGGGATGAGCTTGACAGTTACCCAGTTGGGGATGAACATTTCGGTCAGTAGTTGCCCAACTGGAGTTGAGCCTAACGGAGCCCGGAGGCGAATGTTTGTGTTATGATTCTCGAATAGGGGCTTCCCTTATCGGAACACACAAATAAAGAACTCTAAGTGAGGGAAGCCTAAGGGAGTCCGGAGGCGGATGTTTGTGTTATAATTCTCAAGTGGGGACTTCCCTCCTCGAAACGCACAGAGAACTCTGAGTGAGGGGAGCCCTCAGCTACGGAGTTCGACTGGCAGTAGCCCAATTAGGGATGAACCTTTCGGGAGGCAGTTGCCCAGCTAGGGATGAGCATGGCAGTTGCCCAATTGAGGATGAACCTTCCGAAAGGTAGTTGTCCAAGTGAGGATGTGCCCAGGCAGTTGCCTGATTGGGGATGAGCCTTCTGGATGACAGTTGCCCAATCGAATATGAACCTGGCGGTTGCCTAATTGTGGATGAACCTTCCGGATGGTAGTTACCCAATTGGGGATGAGCCTGGGAGAGTCCGGAGACGGATGCTGATGTTGTCAATCCCGAGTAGGGAATCCCTTCTCGGATATGCAATCAAAGGACTCCGAAAAGAGGAGCTCGCAGGCTGGTCAAATGGAGACCGGAAAGCAGGTTCGACGGATCCTGTGAAGTATGTAGGGAAGTGATTAAGAATCGGAATGTAATTTTATTAAATGACTTTAATAAAATATATGGAATTTGAATGAAATGCAGGAAGTATTATCCGCTAGAGGAACTTTCATGTTCCAATTTGTGGGGTTGAATTTAGCCAACCACTCTGAAATGAGTGACCATGTGTTGTGGCTGAGTCAGAGAGGGAGCTTTCTACCGCCCTTCTGTCTCAGACGTACCTCCGGGTGTAAAGACGTATCCTTGAAGATACCCATGTTAGACAAGATCTTCAAGATACATGCGGAGGGACCGGCATTGGGCAGTCTGATCCCCTTGCAATTATGAAAAGAGCAATAATCCTTCGCTCCGGGACGAGTAGGATCATGTTACTTTGGCTCCAGACGCTTCACCCGATGTTTACCCTTATGGCTTCGAAGATGCCCTGGATAGGGAGCTTTAGTGGGGTAAAGTTGTCATCCACCTAGTAAGTTCAGAGTGGATTGTGTTGGGGGTCCGAGAATGACTGCTTCTTGAAGGCACCTCCGACCTCGTCTGCGACCTTGGTTGTCGACAGAGAGGCCTCCGTGATGCGGCTTTGATTTTTCTCCGTCGTCGTCGCGGTTGAGACTGGTTGGTGGAGTTTTTCATGGCCTCCTCCAACTGGATGTATGATTGGGCTCATTACAAGATCTCACTCCAACGGTGACGTATTTCACCAGATACTTGTACAACGGGTGGGTGACCCGTAGTCCGTTGATGAATGCGAGAGCAGAGACATCTTCACTGCAGTTATCTACCTTGGCTAGTTGACTCTGAAAGTAGTCAGCATACGCCTTGAGACTATCAGAGTGTCTCATCTTGACGGAAAAGAGGTGGTGGTGGTTCTGCTTGAACTCCGGGCGGGAGGAGTACTGCGAGAGGAACAACTTGGTGAGATCCTCAAGTTGTGGATCGACCATGGCCGGAGAGAAACCAATCAAAGGCTACTCCCTTCAAGCTGGAGGGGAAGATCCGACACAAGATGGGGTCATTCCGAGCATAGATTACTATCTTGTCCTGATACTGACGGAGATACTAAATCGGATCGCTCGGACCATAGTAGTAGTCAAAGGTCAGAGTAGTGAATTTTTTTGCAAATTCACACACCAATATGCTCTTGGAGATGGGAGAGCTGAAAGCATCAATAGTGACAGCTCTGAGTCTGCTGTAATGCGGCACCCCTTCCTCCTTGACTCGCTACTGTATAAGCTTATCGAGATCTTAGATGCAGACAAACTCCTCGGTCTTTCTCTGAGTATGATCGTGCTTATCTCTCATACAGAGATGAGAGGAATCTGACCCGCTGTCGAATTGCTCCGAAGAAGTAGGCGAGGCTGTTTTGCGACGCCTCCGGCTTTGGGTGTGTTCGTCGTCTTGGGTCTCCATATCAGTTGCGTGGGCCCATCTGCCAGTGGAGGCGGCCCCAGGATTTTTGGAGGGTCGTGGTCTCAGCGAGGAGTTGGTCGTTTAGGCGCTTCAACTCCTACCGCTCGCGGACCATGTTCTCTCGATCGAGCGCCAGTTTGTGGTTGAATAGAGCTTGCTGCTTTGCTAACTCCTTCATATCAGCGAACATTCGGAGTTGGCCCTCCTACGTTGATGGTGGGTGGGCATCTTCGGCTGCCCTCTAGGAGGACACAGAGGCATGCTCTTCCACGATAGGGCAGAGGTTGAAGCAGCTGAAAGGATTGATGCCCCCAGCGGTGGCAATGGATTTGCCTTTTAAGGTGGTTCCATGGCCGGTGGTCGACTACTTTTTCAAAGTTATCACTTTTTGGAGGATTTTTTTGGAAGGATTTGGTAGGGCAAAATCCGAGTGTAAGGACTCAGCTTTCAATGAAAGCACCAGTTTGTGGTAGTGACTTTCTGCCATTGGACAGTCGATCCTCACCACATGCGAAATTGGGAAGTGGGGTGAGTGTAAATGTAGGTAATGCACAGCACAGAAAAGAAAGACAGGAGATTTTACGTGAAAACCCTTAATTAAGAAAAACCACGGGGAGAAGGTCTCATGTTACAGAAATTGTTCGCACGTTCTCAGTGATGGGCTTGACTCGAAAAAAGGTCCCCTTCTCTTGAAGGAAAAGGTCTATTTATGCTTCTGATTTATGTGCATGGTGGCGGATGGTACGGTCGTGATCTTCACAACCGCACGATTTGCACATGTCGATTTGTTGTAACGCATGTAATTATGGGCACTGGATTGTTGGAATTGCATACAAGAAAATCTGTCACTGCTTATAAATGCTTGCGCTAAGAAGTGTTACACGTTATGGACGTGGAGGCAGATAAGGTTGCGCAAATGTTGGCAGAGATCGAGGGTGAACTGTTGTTGAAGCTGCTTGGCTCGGAGCTGGAGTCTTTGAAATGGAGGAAGCCTCGGAGCGGAGAGAACATGGAGGGGGTTGGGAAAAGCATGGACTTCAGAGAAGAGCTCTGATGAACCTCAGAGAGTTAGAAGGTGAGGGACACGTGTCATCATCTTGAACGGGATCAATTATTGACCACTACATCAAATTTATTTGATTTTATAATTATAAAGAAGTACTATTACAATTACCAATTTGCTTGCAGTCGTATGGGCTTCAAGAATCAGTGAATAGACTGGCTTATGATTAAGCATGCCAAAGTAGCTTTTTCCTTTACTCCCCAAACTTCTCTTGGTGTCTTGCCAAATAGTAAAGACTTACGTGCTATTAGCATTGCTAAATCTACATGATAAACGTTAAGCAAACCAATATTTCCCCAACTTTTGCCCCCCTACCCAAATTAAATGTTTCTATTGTTTGTTCAATAAATTTATTAGTGTCTTCACCTTCCAGAATGCTTGTTACAAGCAAACATTCTCTCATCATTTAGCCATTCTGTGCGATCAAATGCTAACTTTCCTGTCACTCATTATTCTATTCTCTAAACATCGATATTACTTAGACTGAGTAAGCTTGTTGAACACATTATGAGGAACAACAATTTCAACCTTGTTAAACTCAAAATGTTTGGGGTTGTCAAGTTGTCATAATATAAAGTTTATGTAACTTGATGTCAGTTTGTTCAATTAGTTCTTTTTTTTCATTCTCCGGAGGTTATCAACTAAGCATTCTTGATACAGCCAATTGGCTATAAAAGTGAACTAATTTCCTGATTGATGCAGAGTATTAAATCGCATAACCAGTTGAGAGAATAAAATTGATCTCACATGCTTATATAAGGTCACATGTGCAGAAAAGGAAAGGCTATATAAAAGACATAGCAGAAACCATACCTCTACTTTGACAGATTCCTTAACACTATCATCATGTTTCTCTTGAGATTCCACAGAAACTTCAGCTTGTGATGAAATCACAGCGGTCTCATCCACTGTCTCGACCTTCACATGAACTTCCAATGTATTTTGCATGCTTAGTGCCTCATCAGTTGGATCTTTAGAAGCCTTAATGACTAAAACATGTTTCGGTTTACTGTCGTTATCCATTCTTTCCACTTGATCACCTGGGTTGTTCTGAGATGGAACATCCTCCTTCCTTTCTTCGCTCTTTGTAGATGGAACATCCAACTTCTGAGACAGCACATCTTCCTTTCTTTCTTCACTCTTAACGGATGGAACATCTGACTCTGTGACCAGAACACCCTTGTCCTCAGATGGACCAGCCTTATTCATATCGGCAACAGAAATGGAACCTGCCATAACATAAACAAATTATTACAAAATGGATTTATTGATACATTCTCTCTTCTTTTTTCTATAATTTAAACATAGAAGTCATACTTCTCGTCTTAAATTCAGCTGCAACTCTATCAGCATCGCTCCTAGCCTTCTTCTTCTTCCCACTATCCCCTCCTTCCACTTGATCACCACGGCTTTGCTCAGACATCCCATCAACCTTCCTTTCTTCACTCTTCACAGCTGGAACATCTGACTGCGCAACTTGAAGGCCCCCGTCCTCGGACGATCCAACCTTCTTCACATCAGCAACAGGAACAGAACCTGCCAGGCCATATATTTAAGTGATTGCAAAATAAATCCATTAACACGTCCTAGCTTATTCAGTTATTCCTTCCACCAATTAAATCAAAACGCATACCTCTTTTCTTAAATTCAGCTGCAACTCTGTCCGCGTCACTCCTAGCCTTCTTCTTCTTCCCGCTTTTTTCCTTAACTTCACCCGCCTCCTCCTTCCTCCTCTTGCTGGAATGTGATCCAAACACGCGAAGCTTGTTCCTCTCCTTCTTCCCCCAGCTCTGCAACCGGCTTCCAAACAAAACCTTCTCGTTACCTACCTGCTTCCTATCAAACGCCCTCACCGGAATGCAAGTAGGGACAACCTCCTTCGACAGCGAGAACAGAACATCAGCTCCCTGGCTCGCCGGATTCTCTCCCCCGTCCTCATCCCAACACGAAAACTCCCTGTACTGAAAATTGAACTTCTTGGGCACATAGCCAGTACACCTCCAGAGCTCCGAAGTGAACACTGAGGACGAAATCCCCTGAAACAGTGACGGATCTCCGCCGGGGACTCCCTGAACATGGACTCGATCCTCCAGTGGGACTTCGGCCCACAAACGGAACGGAGTACGGCACGCTGGGGCAGGTAATGGGTTGGGCGGAGGGCAGGGGTCGGTCTTGGTGGGCAGCTCAACGAGGAGCTGGGCGACTTCGGTCTCCTCGGTGTCAGCCGCCACCAAAGAGGGTTTCTTGGATGAATTGCTGATGGTATTGTTGTTGTTATTGTTGTTCTTACAGTTGTGGCAAGCGAAGGATGCCTCACCTTTAACGAAACGGGAGCAACGGGTGTGGACCCAGACGCCGCACTCGTCGCAGCTGACCATCTCCTCGCCATCGTCGAAGGTGACGCCGCAGGAGCAGTCGACGGTCCATGACCCGTCGACCCAGTCGTCGGGGGGAGCAGATGGAGGAAGACGATGGGAGCGATTCTTCATCGAATTTCAGGGTTAGATCTAGGGTTCCCTTGTGGGGAACTTTGAATTCAGCAAATTTCCATAAGGGTTTCGTTGATGCGAGCAAGCCCTAGGGGGGAAAGGGGAATTTTGGACAGGCGAGTGGGATTTAGAGTTTAGGTTTGGGCGTTGAAGCGATTGAAAAAGTTGAGATCTTCTTTCCGTTGGATTTGCTCGGGCGCTTGCTGCAAGATCTCGCAGTCTGTCCTGTTCCCCCAACACAAAGAAAGCGGGATCAGCACGGTGGCGGATTCGGAGGTTAATGATGGAGGGCAGCAAACTCTGTGGTTTCGCGTCCGGGATTGGGCCGGGTTCGGAGTGCAAATTGGACCAGGTCTATGGGCCTGATTTCTGTATGTAAACCGGCTCGGATTAAGGATTTTGAATTAACTAATGCACATGCACCTTGTGAATTTAAATTTATTTTACTCAAGATTATTTTTCTCTCAACCAAATTTTGCTATCAATATCGTTGCCTTTTTTTCGCTACGATCTCGTTGTCAGTGCGAGTGTATCAAATTTCATAGAAAAAGTTTGTTGTTTATTTCATAATAAGAAATTATTTAAGTGGGAATTATCCGTTAGAAAAGTAACCGTATAAATCATAATTATTTTCAAATAAACTATATCTAAAAAGAAAAAGAGTAAAGAAGAAAAATATGTATATAATAAAAATTGTAAACTTACTTTCCTTCTTCTATTTGAATAGTGTCATTTTTTCTTTTGTGAATGAGAAGATAATGGATCCGTATTAAAGTGCGTCGGATTCTTCCTGAAATATAACCTAGAATTAGATCTTCATTATCTAAATGGACCCGGAACATACCGTTGGGAAGTGATTCAGTAATTAAACCTTCATGAATCCATTTTTGTTCTTTCATTCAAGGTAACCCCCTTGAAGTATCAACTAATGGAGGAAGAGTTATCTAACTCACTTTTCCCCTCTATTTCACAAATAGGAAGTTAGAGATAAAATAGGATACCGGAGGAGGATCACCATATATAACACAAAATTTCTCCTCCAATTTTTTCTAGTCTAGCTTCTCGATCTGTCATTATGCCTCGAGAAGTAGAAAGAATTACAATATGCTACCAATGGGAAATTGCTTCTCATCTCAAATTGAGGTGATGGATTTGCACCAATGGAAACCATAAATTTCAACTTCATACACAAAAAATATAGGTATATGATAGATCTTCATTTTTTTTTTTAGTTTATTTTTAGATAGTAAATGGCTTTTTCCGCTCTATCTATCCTATTCATTGGTACTGGTGAGGATTATATAGAGGAGAAATTACGTGAGAATTTGAAAACTAATAGTTTCACGTTTGGACTCATGATTAGAGCATAAATGAGGAAAGAAACTTTTCCTTTCTTTTTTGTGTTTTCACTAATTGCAAAAAACTTAAAATTTTGGAGCAGTAATTAGAATAAAATATTGAGATAATAAAAGAAGTTAGAGTCCTTTAGGAATAATTATTTTTTATTGTAACATATTGAAAAAGAATGGGGTGTCGGAGTAGTTTGTTTATTATCTTTTTTGGTAACCATAGGATATTCAAAAAAAATAAAGCATTTTTTTTCTTTTATCGAGATATAGAAAAAGAGTAGGAGTCGGCTAATTTTCTTTTAATTTTGTATTGCATGTGAATACTTTTTACTTGAGATTTTTTTTCTCAATTAAAGGTGCAGATTCGGATTCATTTTGATAATCTAACGGTTTAAAATAGCTCTCGTGGGAGACGCTATTTGTACTTTATAGGTAATATAAATATAGAGTTGTATAGTATAGTGTTTATGTATAAATATAATAATTTGTGAAGATAACAACATGGACATAAGAAAAACTCTAGTTTAAAGTAAACGCCAGATGGTGTCTTCTTTGGTTCAACATTAAGACTAGTAGATTGATGTTTGTATAAAGAGTGAAAGGTGTCCGAGATATGGGTCTAAGAAAAACAAAACATTATGATTGTTTAGAAAATGAATAATAAAGAAGTAAGAGTTTCATACAAGTAGTCTTCAAACCTCCAAGACTTGTATATAAGATGAATTAACTGGCTGCTAATAAAAATAAAAAACAAAAACTAAATCAAGAATAAAAGCTTGATTTCACAAATAAACGAGAGCCCATTTAATATAAATGGGATTCACACTGAAAAGAAACTTTTTTGGTGGGATTTTAGTAGTTATAATTTAAGGATTTTTTTTCTATGATGGTCACTTTTTAGAATTTGTAAAAGCCACATAATCAATGTGCTACTTGAAAACATGCTATTTGAAAGCAGACTTCGATGAATGCCTCTACAATAAGGAAAAAATAGAAATAGAAGGAAAGATCTAAGAGCCCGTGAAAGTTCTTTGAAGATTAACTAGCAAAGGAAAAAAACTGCTAGTGTTAAGGAGTGAGCATTTCACGAGGAAGATAGTGATATATATTGTTGTAACAATGAGAGTTGATTTTCAACTTTTTTTTTTCTTTTAAAGAGAACTTTCAATGTCGTACGTGTGTCCAGGGGCGGACCCACTGGTTGGTTGGGCCGGGCTACAACCCGGCCTATTTTTTCATATATTGCCTTAAAAAAAATTTCCTTCCATATGTTGCCTTAAACTCCCTTCTATTTTGATTTTCTTTCGGCAAATTTATTTCTGATTCTACCCCCAATTTAGTGGAGAATATTGTTTTATTCTTTTAACAAATTCATATAATTCATAAGCACAAATTATAAAAAGTTGCCGCCCACCCCAAAATTTATTCTTGATTCCGCCTCTGCTTGTGTCAGGAAAAGAGGAATGGTACGAACGTGTGACTTTGCTTTTTTATTATACTCTTGTAGTAATATTTTTCAAAGCTCTCCAGCCAAACTAGGAAGAATTTAGTCAAATCACATATAGCGTTTGTGCCCTTTCGTTTTGTTTTTGTAATGGTCAAAAATTGACTCTCATCAGGATGGTGATGCATGTCTAAACAACTGAGCATCTCTTCGAGATTTCCACATCATTCAATCCATCCAGCAGCTTCTACCACTGCATATCATCTTGAAGTTCGCCCTCCATCCCGAAGATACTTTATCCTAGAAAACTCCGTCACTCAGACATCCCGGATCTCCTTCCGTCTCAAAAACTCTGGAACCCTTCAATTCGAGCTTCAGTGACAAATCATCCCCGACCCCAGCCGTCAGTTACGCAGACTCATTATCTTTCGCGTTCGTAATGTGTAACATCACTCAGCGCAGGCAGTTATATATATAGGTTGATATTCCGGCTGCAATTCCAACAACTAGCACCACTAATAGCGGCCGTATAATATGCAAATCATGTGATTGCGAAGATCTCGCCCTCACTCACCTACCTCCATAAACTGCAAACTAGTCAAATATAAAACAACTTGAGCCTCCAACATAGAGAGGGACTTGGGAAGGATTCAACTTCAGATTCCAATCTCGATTCAAGGAGATAAAACCCAATTTCAATCCACATAGATCCCCTAAATACTGTAATTTCTATAATTTGAGAATTATAATGAAGTTCCTCCTCCTCCCCGTGATTTTCCCAGTTAAGGATTTTCATGTAAAATCCTGTGTCTCTCCTTTTATGTGTTGTGTTTTATTTTCGCGCATTTAATCTTCATTTCTTAATCTCGCTTATGGTGTAGATCGACTGTCTGATCACTCGTAGCGAAAAAATCGCTATCACAAACTGGTGCTTTAATTGAGATCTATGTTCTTACCCTCAAGATCTCTCTCTAAAAACTCAAGAACTTCCTAAAAAACCTCTTCCAAACCCTCACCTCAATGACACCACGTCAAAGGGTAAGGGCATCAACACTGTCGGAGGCAAGATCCCCTGACAACCATTGATCAGTCGCATACCACCAGACACCAGCTACTTGCCTCAGGGGTAGCCGCCAGTGCCCAGCCACCGCAGTAACACGAAAACTAACTCTTTCAGATGCTAGCTGACATGAAAGAGCATGTGAAGGAACAACAAGCCCTGTCTGATCACGATGGAGAGCAGACGGCTCTCGACCGCGAGAATGTCATTCGTGAGCAGGAGGCATTGAAGCAACTCAATAACCAGTTCTAGGCTCAAATCGCTACCCTCTATAACAACTAGACATCGACACAGTTGAAAAGCGAGCCTAAAGTTGGTGGATCTCCCAACCTCCGAGCTCTTGACGAGCTAATCTAAAGATGGATCCAGGAAACCAAGCTGCAAAGCCACCCAATACTCTCAACTATCAAAATCTCTGACTCCCCACTCTCCGAAGAAATCCCGGATCTAAACTTCAACCTTCGACTACTACTCCAAAGTGAGCAACACCATACATATCAGGAATTTCTAGGACAAGATGGCAATCTACTCCCGCAACTATCCGATAATGTTCCTAACCTTTATGTCTAGCTTGAAAAGCGTAGCCTCAGATTGGTTCTACTTTATGCTGACCCACTCCCTTCACAACTCCGAGGAGGTAATCGAATCGTTCCTTACTCGGTACGCCTCTCGTCAGGAGGCCAAGAGAAACAACCATCACCTCCTCTGTCAAGAAGAGGTAGAGCGACAACCTCAAATCATATATCGGCTTCTTTTAAAACCAACTTGCCAAAGTCGCTAACTGCCGTGAGGATGTCTCTGCACTCGCATTCATCAGCGGGATGTAAGTCTCCCACCCCCTATACAAGTACCTCTTAAAGCACAATGTCACTCGGATAAGTGAGGTCATGTCACAAGTTTAGCCCTACATCCAGCTGAAGGAGGCAATGAATACTTTCTCAACCCTACCGCGAAATATAGTGACAGCGAAGGAAAGTCAAAGTTTCCGTACGAAGCCTCCGCCGATGCCCAAGATCGGAACCGGGGGCAACTGCCTTCGAGAGACAAGTGCTCCCGATCCTCTCTTGTAATATCCTGAAAGTATTTTTAACTTTTATTTTGCATTTAATTCGTGTATGGGTGTGTGGATATACATAAAGGTGTATATTTATATGATTTGATAGGAGATTTGATGTTTGGATGAGTGTATACGTGTGTATGTGTATATATATATACATGTTGATGAGAGTTGATTGAAGTGATGTGTGCATATGAGTATATACATTTGCTTAGTGATTATGTACATTGAAACACAGACCCGTCGACTAATTACCTAGGTAGTCGACTAGTGAGAAGACCAGTAGATATGTATTTTGAGTTTAGACCCAGACTAGTCGACTAGTACATGAGTGTAGTCGACTAGTAACATTTGATAGTAACTGAGTAGTGCTAGACCAGTCGACTAGAACTCCTTATCAGTCGACTAATATGTGTCAACAGAAAGTTAGATGATCCAGACTAGTCGAATAATTCTTTGTTATAGTCGACTAATACAATTGACATACTAGTCATTAGTGGACTAATCATAACTCCTAGTCGACTAATCTGGGCGATAGAGTTGTATCCTGATTGAACCCTAACTATGTTTTGCCTACCCTATATATATGTCGTTTGAGATAATTTCTCTTGAACATTTCCATCTTCCATCTCCAGCTCCTCTTCCCCTTCAAACTTGACCAATATTCTTGAGAGAGAGTGTGTGTTTGTGAGAGAGAAGGAAATTGAGTGAGAGGTTGAAGAAAGAACTTGGAGATTTCTTCTTCTTGAAGAGAAGACCAGCTACGAGGACCCTTCCCCCAAGCACCCTCCCTTCTGAACCATCTTCTTCTTTGCTTGGCTAAGGCAAGTTTATCTCTCTTGATTTCCTTCTTACTATGACTTTGATGTTTAGGTTTTCACCAAGTGTAAATTCATGATTTGATGTGATTTTCATGCTTATATTTATCTAGGACTAATATATGTGGCTATTTGTTTCACGTAAAAGGTCGTAAAAGGCTGTAATTTATAAATGACTGACAACCCAATTATAACTATGATGTTTGTTTGGAGCGTAATTCGTAAAAGACTTACACAACCTAACTATCACTCACTAACAACCCAATCACCACTCACTTACAACTCACTTACAGTTAATTTTATAGTTATGCAAATTTGTATTATTTTTTATATTAATATTAATTTTTTAATATTTAGTATTTATTTGAAATTTTTAAATTTTTTAAATCACCAAATAGTTTATTTTATGGTCAACTTTTTCACTTACGACTTACACATTTGGCCTGTTTGGTTAAGGGTGGAAGTGAGGAAGTGAAGAAGTGAGGAAGTGGTAATAGTTCCCTTTGAACTTGGGAATTGGTTAGTAAGTTTTCTGGTGTTTGGATGTTGTTGGGAAGTGTGTTTTGAAAAATGTTATGTCTTTTCTGGTGTTTTGATGGTAATGTGGAAGTAAAAGTGAAAAAGTTGACTACAAAGTTGACCGCAAAATAATATTAAATTAAAAATTAATTAAGAAAAATAAAATTAGACTGTAATTAGAATGCAAGTGAGATTTACATGAGCAAAAAATTAACTATTTTGTGCTACAACTTATTACAAATGAGATTTACATGACCACAAATTAACTGTAGCACTCTGGAAGTGAGGAAAATGTTGTGTAAAGGAGAAAAGAGAGAAGGAAAAGAACTTTTTTCATTTTCTTTTTCCGGTGTTTGGATGAACAGCGGAAATGAGAAAAGACACTTCCCACTTCCTCACTTCCACCCATTCCTTGAATCCAAACAGCCCCATTATGACAACCAAACACCGTAAATTACAATACACTTTCTTATTTACAACTTTATATTATTAACCAAACACCGTAAAACTTACATGCATGTAACTCATTTACAACTGTAAAAGAGTTTACCAATTACGACTTAGAATTACGGCCAATTATGACAACCAAACAGACCCTTATGAGTATCCCTTGCTTTGTATTAGACTCCCATGCTTGTATAGAATGATATAAACCCATAAAAATGATATTATTAAGTGATCTAGAAAAGAGATGAAACTTTTATATTGAAAGCATGCTTTGTTTTGTTTGAAATTTATATATAATGGTTCATGTGTTTGGATGGTTGCTTATACATGAAGTTTGAATTTGTTAGATTCATAAAGAAGTGGAGATCTTAGACTTTATGAGTTAAACTCCATATATGTTGGAAATTGATTGGTTATGATTGGTGTAGAGTTTAAAACCATGCTTGGTTGATATACATATGAATTGAGTTCATGTTTTATATTGAGTTTGTGTCATTAGAGTAATACTATTAACATGAGTGTGATGAATGTGAATAGCATAATACGATTCACAGGGGATGATGAACATGAATAACATAACACCATTCACAGCGGTGATGAACGTGAATAATGTCATGCCTAGATTTGAGTATCTTTTTAATATTTGTGATTTGGCTATCAAGTACCGAATCGCTCGTTTATGTTTATCATGATGTTTTGACATGCTTATGTTTATGATGCTTCCCATCACGTTATATATTCATCTATATATGTGTATATGGACCTCTTATAATTGTCTCTTCGACCTATTACTGATTCAGCCTCAGGATCATGGTCGGAAGGTACCCATTTGAGGTAGACTTGTTGGCATTCTAACGTCCGTGGATTATAATATTTCAGGAGGTTCGCAGCTTATCCGAAAAAGTGTTGAGTGATGGAGACTTGGAGTAGTCGATGTACACTTGATAGGCAGTTAGAGTGCTTCTTTGTAAAGTCACTCCTTTGTTATCATGTATCCATTTAGGTATTGTATAATAGTACTTTACCTTGAGGCAGAGGCCATATACAGTTGTTGTATATGTTTCAGACTTGGGTTGAGTTTTCCTTTGTTGGGACTCTTGATGTATGACATATTTTCTCTCCTGTGTTGTGTTGCAATCTTTACTGAGTTATTTCATGTTTTATAACTACATGTCTGAGTTATATATATCATTATAATGACTCTAAAGTTCTTTCTCAGACTGCAGCTAGTGTGTGAAAATTAGAAGTATTACATCTCTCCAAACCCACTCTGACCCTATAAACTAGTGGGATACTTCACTCCGCTGAGGCTCCCCATCAACGAGATCTTCAATACCATCAAAGACCAGCCGCAGGTTAGGCGTCTGAGATTAATCATGTACGATATCATACTTTCTGGAGCAGAAGAATATTGCTCATACCATGACGGTAAGGGACACAAGATCATTCACCATTGGGCCTCTGAAAGTACCTAGAAGAGCTCATCAAAAATAGTTTCCTTAAAGAGTACATCCTTACTCCCGAAACAGCCTCCGGATCCGGACAACTAAGCACTCCACCTACCCAGCCACAACTCTTGATCACCCAATACAAAGCAATTAAGTGATCTCAAATTTCCAAGAGACAGGTCCTTCCAAGCTAGATGCTCTGCTGATGGGATTTCCCCCACTCGGAGACGATCGCGAGCCCCGTTACGCAGATGGGATTTTTCCCACTCAAAACCATTTCATTGCTGGGATTTTTCACACTCGAAGTCAGTCCTTCTACTGATGGAATTTCTCTCACACGGAGGACTGCGTCTGTATGCTCCGCTAATGAGATTTTTCCCACTCGGGGATGGCAATACAGACTTGCTATGGGCCTCTTCTCAATTAGCCTACATGAATCGAAACCCTCCGCTGTGGGATTTTTCCCATTCAGAGTCCCTACTCTACTATAAGAATTTTTTTTCTTCTCTCAGAGCCCTCATTTGATGTTCTGCTGATGGGCCTACTAGGAAACATAAACACTAATCTACGAGCTCTCCTCATCAACCCATGGGCGGATGAACGCCCAGGCAGTTTTTCTCTGTCGGGTCCAAGCCGGATCGCCACTCTGCTAATGGGATTTTTTCCACTCGGAGAAGACGCATCCAATCTGTCGATGGGTTGTACCTCCAGTTCAGGTCCCTACCGAGGTTATAGCTCCATTGAAGAGATTTTTCTCACTCGAAAGTAACTGTGAACCCGACTCCGCTGCTGAGATTTTCCCACTCAGAGGCCCAACTCTACTGCTGGGATTTCTCTCACTCGGAAGTCCAGATCGCCATTCCGCTGATGGGATTTTCCCCACTCAGAGTAGACGTATCCAATCTGTCAACGGGTTGTACCTCCGGTTCAGGTCCTTACTGAGATCACAACTCTGCTGATGGGATTTTTGTCACTCAAAAGCAATTGTGAACCCGACTCTGCTGCTGGGATTTCCCCACTCGGAGGCCTAACTTCGCTGCTGGGATTTCTCCTACTCAGAGGTTCGGATTGTCACTCCGTTGATGGGATTTCTTTCACTCGGAGTCAAAGTATCCAATCTGTCGATGGGTAACACCCCACTTCAAACCCTTTCAAGTTTTTAGGTATCAATGATGAAGCCCAACCAACCTTCTCAAAGGTGGAAATCAAACACTCTGTAAGGGTACAATCACCCAGGTATTATTTAAATGCAACTTTTGCATGTGTTTGCATGTACTGTCATCCTGGGATAACATAGATTATGTAAGCTTAGTCTATAGCTACATAAAACAAATGATGTATACATGAGAGTTTTCTTATTTGGATTATTCTCTCGACATACTAGTCTCATATAATTAGAAGCTAAGTATACCTGATCTTGTTAACCCAAGTCATAACAGTTTTCGTTATTCTTATTTTGTTGCATCTAAAAATTCACTTAGGATGTACCATTGCATGCTTGTCTGTACATTTTCTTTTTCTTCCGCTAGAAACTGAAGTCTGTAATCCCGCTGATGGCTGCTCGGAGACGGCAACGCAGACTCCAGCCTATAGGCTCCCTCTCGATCAGCCCAGGGCGATCGAAACCCTCTGTTGTGAGATTTTCGCCCACTAGAGTCCTTCCTATGTCATAATATTTTTCCCACTTGGAGTCCCTACTCTGTTGTGCCACTTAGAGCCCTACTGATTATTCATATATGTTGCATATTTTTATCGCATTTTCACATTTTAATTGTTATAAACTCTGATATTTAACCTATATATTGTCTAATGGTGTGCATATTGTAATTAATGGAGATTGAGAAGAAAAAGCGCAAAATATCCCAATTAATTCGGATTTTTAAGGATTTATTTTTCTAGCCCAAAGAATCAACGAAGATATTTCTAAATCCAAAAATCTAGATATAATTCTATTAGGATAATGCATGGCAACTGAAGGATAAAAGTTCAGAGCAAAAAACCCATGATCCGCGGAGCTAAGATTGTAGCGGATCCATGACAAAATCCGCATTTTTGTGGCAAAATCTCAGCCCCTGGATCAACTTTTGATCCGGGGCTGAGATCAAATTGGGACTCTGGCTTTTCTCCTATAAATATCCTACCAGAGGCAGAGGAAAGAAAGCAGAGAGCAAAAAACAATCAAAACACAAGAGAAGGGAGCGAAAAAAAAAATCCCTCACCGCCAGCGATCGCCACCTACGTTGCCCTAGCCGCGGCTACCTAGGCGCCGATCTCCCCTCCTCCCCGCGGCTGATCTAGCCGCGGTCGCACACCCAGGGGGCAATAGAGCGAGGAGTTTGAGAGTGACGCTCTCCCAGGGCTGAATCTTCCATGGTTGATCCCTGCCTTGTCTCCTCTTCAGCTATTGTTCCCTCCTTTTTCTTTCCTCCCTGGTCTGCATTTTCTTGGTGACTCCCATCCCCTTTTTAGGGCTGGTGGGAACCGCTGGTGATTTCTCTTGGTCGACCACTTTGATTCTATGAGGTCGGGCACTAGATCCCGAGTTGGGATCTCTAAGGATGTTGATGGAAGGTTGTCGGAGGATGGAGATGAGGTTCCGCCGCCTGTCCATGATCAGCAGAAGATAGTTGGTGTTACAGATGTGGTGCGGCAGCAGGTTAATGTTGATGTGTAGGTGGACGTTGCCTCTGCATCTTCCGACTCTGAAGCTGCTGGGGATGCTGAGGGGAGAGGTGGGGATCGAAGGTTGTCGGGTTCCCACTTATTGCCGAAGACTGGTGAATCGGGGGTAGCCAAGGTGTTTGATAGAATGCCACAATTAAACTCTGCTGCTATTGAGAAGAATCGGGGGTTTGGTTCTGCTGTAATGGGTACACAGAAGGGGGCTTCTCCTGTTAAGAGAGCCCCGTGGGTTAACTTGTTCAAAGACAACCGCAACTTAGGCAAAGGCATCAAATTGGACATGGTGGATTCCGTGGAGGATACATTACATATTACGGATGAGGATGTTGATGATGTTGCAGAGATATGGGGATTTTGTTTAGTAGGCCTATTTTCAGGTCGCTTCCCTGGCATGGATGCGGTCAGGAATATTCGAGAGGGGTGGAAGGTTGATTGTACACACTGGATCCATCGTTCGGGATGGATAGTATTTAAATTTAAGTCGGAGGAGGATAGACTTAGTGTCTTGAATGGGGGACCATACTTTATCTATGGGAGAAGCTTGATGTTGAAGAACATGCCAAGGTGCTTCAGGTTTGGAGGTGAAGAGTTTGCTACAGTTCCGGTTTGGGTTCAATTACCGGACCTACCACTTGACTGTTAGAATGCCCGCGCGTTAAGCAAAATTGCATCTAGAATTGGGAAACCCATCACCACCGATAAGATGACCTCAACTAAAGAGAGACTTTCCTTTGCTAGGGTGATGGTGGAGGTGGATGCTTCTAAGGAACTCGTTTCATCGGTGGAAATTAAGATCCCGACTGGTGACATTTATGACCAATTAGTGGTATTTGAGGTCAAACCAAAATACTGTAAGAAATGCAAGGTGTTTGGCCATATTGAGGGTGATTGTAGCAAAGTTTTGGAAGGGACAAAACAATCTGCTTATGCGCCTAAGAGGATGGCCCGGCCAGGTGGGGTGGCTATGCACAAGAAGGGGGAGACTAGTGGGAATATTAGCGTTCCCATGGCGCTAGCGGGCACGGCTGTGCCTATGGGTGCTCAGTCGGTGAATCAGGATGTCGTGGTGACGCATAGTGATGTAATGATTGGGGGTAGTAAGCCTGGTAAGGGTAATACGGCCCCTATTCTATTGCCAGAAAAGTCTGTTCTGACAGGAGAAAATTCTACTGTTCTAGAACAGTCCGAGCTGCGACCGGTTGTAGTTGGATTGCAACGGCTACCTGAAGCGGGATTGGGACAAGCGGGGACCAGAGTTCTTAATAAAATGAAGCAGAAGACGGGTCCTGAACTTCGTTCGGATGCTGCTGATAGTCTTCTATCCGAGGATGAGGGGTATGGTTCGTTGCCGCCTTTGGAGGAATCTTCAGTCCAGATTCGGAAGCCAATCACTGTAGGTGGCAGGGAGAAGGAGACTGTGGTGGTGCCACAGGGTCGTCAGGTGGTTGTGAGGGAGAATCGGAAATTGACCGCGAAGGGTCTCAGTTTCGCTGCAGTATCTAAAGGAAAAGCGAAAGGGAAAGCCCTTCAATTTTCCAAATGAGGCTGGCATTTTGGAATATCAGGGGGTTTCACCTACCCCTGAAACAAAAGGGTGTTGAGGCACTGGTAAGGAAGAGAGAGATTGGTTTACTGGCAGTCTTGGAGACTAAACTTTCGGAGTCTGGACTGGAAGTATTCATGCGGAGGAGGTTTAATGGATGGAAGCAGGTCAACAACTTTGCGTCTCATGGTGGAGGTAGAATCTTAATCCTGTATGACCCATTCAAGATTCAGCTGGATACTCTGGAGGTCCTCCCTCAGATTATTCACTGCAGGGTGGTTTGTAAGGTATCATCTGTATCTTTCCTTGGTAGTTTTGTTTATGGATTCCATTCCATTGTGACTAGAAGGAGCCTATGGGAGAACTTAATTAGGTGGGGTGATACTCTGTCGGAGCCTTGGCTTCTGATGGGGGATTTTAACAATATCTTGAGACATGAGGAGAGGGTGTGTGGAGCGGAGGTGTCACACTATCAATTTAAAGACTTTGCTGAGTGTTGTGATGATTTGGGACTGTCGGACCTACAGTTCACGGGATGTCACCTGACTTGGACCAATGGTACTGTCTGGTCTAAGTTGGATAGAGTGATGGCCAACCCACTTTGGCACCAGCGGGCCTTCTTCTGCCATGTGGAATTCTTACCTTCTGGTTGTCTATCTGACCATTCCCCTGGAGTAGTTTCTTTGCTTGAGCGGCCCCGAACGGTGAATAGACCTTTTCGATTCTGGAATTTCTTGGCAGGTCATGAGGACTTTCGGCAGACTGTTAGATCTGGATGGGATGTTGAGATTGTAGGTTCTCTTCAATTTCAGTTTTGTCGCAAGCTTAAGCTATTGAAGGCCCCGTTGAAACTTCTAAATGAGAGGAACTTTGGGCATATTGCTTCTCGAGCTTATCGGGCTAGGAAACTCCTTAAACTGGCTCAGGTTCAGATCCAATCTCAATTTGATAATTCTGAACTACGGGAGAAGGTTGTGGAGTTGCGAAAGAATGCATTGGCCTTATCTAAGGCGGAGAAGGACTACTTTTATCAGCTGGCTAAATGCACTTATGTTTCTAAATCTGATAAATGCACTAAGTTCTTTCACAGCATTGTGAAAAGAAACAAGGGACGGGGTTTTGTGGCGGCTATTTCCAAGGAGAATGGTTCACTGACGGAGTCAACGGAGGAGGTAGCATTGGATTTTCTTCGATACTTCGAGGGACTTCTGGGTACTAGTTCTCAGGTTGAGCATGTTGACCCTCAGGTGCTTCAGTGTGGGGAGGTTATCTCCTATCATCAAGCTTGTGATCTGTTGAAGTAGGTTACCTCGGAGGAGATTAAGGAGGCGCTGTTCGGTATTGGGAATGACAAGGCCCCGGGTCCGGATGGGTATAGTGCACTTTTCTTCAAGACGGTGAGGGATATTATTGGTGTTCAGTTCTGTGCTGCCGTCAAGGAATTTTTCTTATCAGGATCTCTTCTAAAGCAAATGAATCACACTTTGATTGCTTTGGTGCCTAAATCTGCTCATGCTAATTCTGTGAGTGATTTTCGGCCTATTGCCTGTTGCAATGTGATCTATAAGGTGATTTCTAAAATTCTGGCTGTGAGGCTTCGACCTGTGCTCGGAGGAATTATTGATACTTCGCAATCTGCTTTTGTGGAGGGACGGAGTATGATTGAAAATATTCATTTGGTTCAAGAGTTATTGCGAAAGTACAACAGGAAGCGCGTCTCCCCGAGGTGCTTGATTAAAGTGGACCTCCGGAAAGCTTATGATTCGGTCTCTTGGGACTTCCTTGCTGAGGTGATGGCTGGTCTTAAGTTCCCGGATAGATTTATTGGCTGGATTATGCAATGTGTTACCTCTCCATCATATTCTATTGGACTGAATGGAGGAATATGGGGGATGTTCAATGGGAAGAAGGGTTTGCGACAAGGTGATCCTTTGTCTCCTTTTCTTTTTCTTCTATGTATTGAATATCTGTCGAGGAGTCTAAAGGTGAGTACAAATAGTTTGGGGTTCAAATTCCACCCTCGGTGTGGTAAGCTTAGGTTGTCACACCTGGCATTTGCTGATGATCTCATGCTCATGGCTAGAGGGGACATTCCTTCTGTCAGTATTATTATGGATAGCCTCCGGGATTTTGGATTGAAATCGGGCTTGTGTGCTAACTTGCTCAAGTCAAGCCTCTTTATGGCAGGTGTATATGGAGAGGAACTTGTTCAAATGAGGCAATTGACTGGTATCCCTGTTGGTGTGATGCCTTTCCGTTATCTTGGTGTCCCGTTGGCGGCTCAGAGGCTGCAGTTGGACCATTTTGCACCTTTTGTTGATAAAGTAACTATGTATATCAACTCTTGGATGGCTTCCAGCCTTTCTTTTGCGGGTAGAGCTGAGCTTATCAGATCAGTGCTACAAGGAGTGGACTGCTTCTGGCTATCTATATTTCCAGTCCCGGGTGCTATCATAGAGAAGGTAACTCGGCTGTGCAGGAATTTCTTGTGGCATAAGCGCCATCATCCGGTTTCTTGGAAATCCATGTGCTTGCCAAAATCGGAGGTGGATTGGGATTCCGAGATCTGAAAACTTGGAATGATTCCCTGCTAGCAAAATCCTTTTGGAACATTCACAAGAAAAAGGACACTTTATGGGTGCGTTGGGTGCATCATATCTACCTTAAAGGGGATATCTCTGCTTGGGACTGGAAGTGTATAAGGGACGACTCGCCTTTGCTCAAGAGGCTAGTTGCGATTCGTGATAAAATATGCCTTGTAGAAGGGTCTGTTGAGGCGGCAAAGAGAAGGTTATCCTCTTGGGCGGTAGGTGAGCGGATGTGCATATCGCTTGGATATGAGTTTTTTCGACATAAGGGTTCCAGGCTACCTTGGCCAAGCTCAGTTTGGAATTCGTATGTCACACCAAAGCATGCTTTTACTCTTTGGCTTGCAGCGCGGAAGAGGCTGCCTACAAAAGATAGATTGGCCTTTCTTCAGGTTGAGGAATCGTGTGCACTCTGTGTTGGTAATAAGGAATCAGCAGATCATCTATTCTTTCAATGTTCCTTTTCTGCTATGGTTTGGCGATGCATTAGAGACTGGCTGGGTATCTCTCGGGGGATGTTGACTATCTCTAGTGCTCTAAAGTGGATAAAGAAGGAGGCAAAGGGTTCCAGTGGCGAAGCAAAAGCTAAAAAGGTGGCCCTTGCTTGTACTGTTTACCATATTTGGAATGCCCGTAATAGGAAAATTTTTGAAGGCCAGACTCAAGAGGTGGTTTCTACCGTCTTCAAGATTAAGCTGCACATCTATAGGACTGTATTCACTTTGGATCCAATGCCGCTGTGGAGTTTGAGGGATCTGGGATTTATGGTAGAAAAGCTGGGCTGTCAACAGAATTAGTCGACTATTAAGTGTTTATAGTCGACTTCAATCATGTATAGTCGACTAACTTTTTTGGATTAGTCGACTCCTGTGGCAACAGAGAGGACGGATACATCCAGATCAACTTTTTAGTCGACCTAATTTTGTGATTAGTCGACTTGATGCATGTTTAGTCGACTGGGCTTTCTGACCTAGTCGACTTGGTGTAGGTATAGTCGACTAGTCTTTCTGACTTAGTCGACTATAGCAAAAACATATAATGTAGCTACATCCAGATCAACTTTCAAGTCGACTTGTAATTGGGGTTAGTCGACTACTAGCTTAGTCGACTGATCTAATTGATAGTCGACTAATAGGACTTTGATTTGGGTTGTGGGGATACATTGTAATGGGCTAGTGTGTCAGAATTTGGCAGTTTAGGGGAGGCTAATACTGTATGGCCGGTTTGGCTTTCAATCTGTATATTCAGGTTTGATAAATAAAATTTACATTCTCAAAAAAAAAAAAAAGAAAGCAGAGAGCTGAAGCTAGGATTCTTCCTTTAGTTTAGTTTTGGATTTTCTCTTTCTTTTTCTTTTACATGTAATTTTCTTTTTTTATAGCTTAGGCTCAGGTTAGAGAAAGATTCAGGAGAAAAAAGAGATATTTGTATTGGGAATGACAATTGATGTAAGCTTTCTCTTTTTTCTTCATCGTTTCTTAATTTAATCGATCTCTTTTTTATGTTGTTCTTCTTTATTTAGTTTTGCTTCATGGCTATCTTACTACTAACCCACTAGTCTACTATCTTTTGTGTGAATTGCAACCCACATGAACCTAATAGCATTGAAGTAGCCTTGCTCATGCAAGTGTCACTGATGGCTCGTGATGATGGATTTATTTCTTATTTTGTATCATTTTATGCTTAATCTTTGTGATTATTGACGATATAATATAGTTTTGATGTGAATCTCCTCTTATGGGTCATGCTATGAACGCCTTCCAATCAAGCTCAGTTGTTGTCAAGGATCCAAGGTGAGGCAATCATCCAAAGATGTAAGTACATTAGTGGGAGCATTTTGTAGGATATTAGCCATGAACTTTCTTCACTTTTTATTTCTTTTAAAAACCAACTTAAAAAAATCACTTGTTTTCTCTTCTATTTCTTCTGCTTTTTCTTCTTTTGTTTTTGTTTTGTTTTCTTTTTCAAAACAAAGAAGATCTTTTTAACCGTTTAGTAAAGATCCCGAAAACTTCTATGGCATTCATCCTCGTAGATTCGACCCGCATAACCACTTTGCTACAATGATAGTATCGAGGAACCCAAAGCACCATTTTTAAACTCTTGATTTTTCAAACCTGTTTTGTGTGCCCGATTTTTCGATCAAATTTTGGCACCGTTATCGGGGAGAGTACTGTAATTTTTTATTTTACTAATCGGTTAACATCTTCTTCTCTGTTTCTATGTGCTAGTAAAATTTACAGGAAATAAGAACTGCAGAAGACAAATTGCATCTGTAGCTCCCTGTTTTAGAAAGTCGGGACTCATAATCCTTAATTTAGCAGCGCAAATGCGACATTTGCAGAGAAAGCGCGGCTAAGTTAAGGTTTGTAACCCCAATTTTTTTTCATAGCTGCACTGTTATGTATGTAAAACACCTAGAGGGGGGGGGTGAATAGGTGTAAATGCTAATTTAAAGATCTTTTTAAACAATTATGAATAAATGAAGCAACGATCGCCCAAAACAAGACTAAGAGTCGAATACCCGGTGAAGGTTTCTGAACTCTTTCCTCGTGATTCCTCTAGATAAGAGTTTGAGGTGCGTATTACAATCTTGTTGTATGAGCAATGATCGACAATGTGGCAAATAATGGAATGGATGCAATAGTGAAGTGCACACAAGATATATCACAAGTTAGAAATAAAATGCTAAAACACAAGTAAGAAATGACAAGCAATAAAGGATAGCAAAGAGTAGAAATCAATCGCAAACACAAGGTATTTGTTTCGAGGTTCGAGCCACCGCTCTACTCCCCGCCTTCACCGCCGTGAAGGGTTTCCACTATATCCACCGAGGATTACAAGGTCTACCTACCGAAGACCGGAGTACCGAACTCCACCAATTATAAGAGGTCTACCGAAGACCGGAGTACCGAACTCCACCAATCCAATCCTCTACCGAAGAGGACTCACAAAGCAAGAAGAACAAGTAACCAAGTGATCAAACAAGGGATCACAAACTTCTCTTTACAACTTCCTTATAGAGTGAGGAGGGTTTTTTGGCTCAAGAAGTATAGTGAGAAAAACAAGCTCAGTTGTAAATGAAAGTAGCTTGAAAACACAACTGAAAACACTAGCCAAGAATGCACTAGAGAAATGAGAGCTTTTGAAACTTTTTCTTTCTTTTGAAAACTTGAAAAACTAGGTATATATCTTGTATTTTGTAAATGACCAATCCCCTCTATTTATAGGGAATGAAGGAGGTCTAAACATGATTTAAACTAGGTAATAGGTTCAGAGAATAGCCCTCAAAGTTTCAAAAAAAACTGACACTCAAATCCCAATCAAATCCCCAAAAAATCAGAAAATCAGAAACTAGCTGTTGGCGGCTGGAGACGGCTGTCGGTCGACCGGCAGTCCAATTGGCAACTAGCCGTTGGACTCGGTCGACCGGTCGGTCGACCGGTCGGTCGACCGGACGCCAAAGGGAAAAACATTTTGAGCTATCGGTCGATCGGCCAAAAACAGAGAGCAAGCTGCTTTCAGTCGGCCGACCGGGCGGTCGACCGACAGACGTGCACAAAACGTGCACGCCCTGGACACAAGAGACGGTCGACCGGTCGGTCGACCGGCCAAGCCTGGAAAGGATCCGGTCGACCGTCCCGGTCGACCGCCAGGCCTGAAACAGAATAGGTTATGGGATTTTTTCTGAACTTTGAAAATTTTTCAAATTAATTTTGTAGGGATATATGGCTAAGTATCATGCTGAAAAGATAGGTATACATGATATAAACATGATATAAAATTTGTAAAAAATTGAGTCATGTATAAAGATCAAAGCATGAACTTAAATCAAAAGTCAAAAATAAAAACTGTATTTTTGAAAGTGTGTGTGTTCTTGAGCCAATTTACCACAACCTCAAACTTTAACAAACTAAGTCTTACATATGTTCTAGGTGACTACAAAGACTTCAAGTGGGCTTCTTCATGATCTTGAATAGCTTGGTATTATCTTGAGATAGCTTGATACTTTGAACCCGAAATGAACCGTCTTGAGTCAAAATGATCTTCCTTTAGGGAAGTGCACATTACAAATCCATAGAACCCTGAAACTTACTTTAAACACTAGAAATGATTAGTACAAATAACTATATATGTTTTGTAATCATCAAAACTTAAAAACCGGTTGATTGTAACCTTGGGCCAACAATGTATTTTGTCTATTTCTTTTGTTAGTTTCTCTGTTTTTATTCTAACTCACACATGGTATTAATCAACAGAAATTGGTGATTGGAATTGTTTAAAAACGTTTAGACATTTGCATTAGACACGTGTCAATTTCATTCCATATTATTGTTCTGTTCTGTTCTGTTCTGTTGTTGAGTGTTGAAGCACAGTGTAAAAAAAACTGCATTGCATTTAGTATAGAAAAAAATTTGGGTGATTTAATTGCTTTAAGTGCTAATTCTTGCTAATTGCATAGTTGCACGAAAATGATTTAAGGCAAATCTCAAAAACAAGATAAGGTGGGGGAGTCATTACCCTTTCTTATTCTAAAAACTATCTCTACTACACTCACTACCCCAATCCTAACTAAAATTTGACTAGACGTTGGCTCTAGGGACATCTCGAACTCAATAAGAGATTAACCTCGAGAAGAAGTTGTTAGGGTTTGACTCTGACCAAATCGGTGTCTAAGATTGGGATTACGAGGCAAGACCTTGAAGATTCAGTGGTTTGACATAATTAGATTCGCTGCTCTGCACGGATACCTCCCACTGAATTTTGCTCCTACCTAGCTGATTAACTTGTGATCAGATTACTGCAATAACCCTCTCCTGGATAGTCAACCAGTTAGGAGTCATTTAAATCTAACGTCTACCCTAGAATAGGCTTGATATAATTTGTTTGTTTGTTTGTTTGTTGTTATTGTTTTTCGTGTGAAATAGATTATAACCCAAAATTTTCCAATCCCCCAATATGATTCCATATTTTACCCCAGCATCTTTTGAGTTGGATATCTTCAATCAGGCTTTAAATAACATGAACCAATCAAACATGTCATATTGATTTTATCTGACTCAATATAACCCCCATCTCTAGAACTACGACCAAGATTGGCACAATCATCTCCACTCTTCATAGATTAAGTGGGGATATGCCTCCTCTAAGTCAAATTTTCAAACACTTTTTCCACAATTTTTCTAAGATTTCGCTTCATATCCTTCTTATCAAAATCAACCAATTGAAGAAAAATTTGAATTGACTAAGAGTGCTGAAGTCTTGCTTGAGTCTCAAAAATAAATTCCAAACATGATGGACTCACGATTTTCACAATGTCTTTAAACTTTCAAGACCAAGATTCATATTCCTCTTTTCAAGTCCCATCACAATAAAACGAAGAATCAATTGACTTGAGGAATAGTTTATAAGCCATGATTCAGTCTCACAATGATTTCAACCAGTCCATCAATAGGTAAGTAGAAATGAGTCAATTATTCAACCCAACGAATTATAGGAATGAGAAAACTTTATCTAACCAATTACTGACCATTCCTGATATCTCTAGTCTTATTGATATGACCCAAGAATCGTGATTTTTTGGAAATTTTGTTTGTAACTATAACCAAGATTCTATTTCATCACAACATTTTGAACTTGGCCAATACCAAACTTTGAGAACCACATTGACATTCGGGCAAGTTATAACTTCAGTGAAATTGAACTTTAATATGAATGTGACATGATCCCTAATTTTGTGATTCAGTTCTAATTTTTAATCAATGTTGACTCTGGTATCCCAACTCGATTTGAACCACATTCTCGAGCCAACATTGATTCATGCACCTAAAAATCTTGAACTTGAATCACCAATCTTGCAAAGTCACATTCCATTGATAGAAAATGAATGTGAACCTTAATTTTTTGATTTGGACCCAACTCTTGATCCAATTCCAACTCCAGAACCTTAATTTAAATCAACTCCCTAAGTTAATATTGGTTTCTATACCTTTTTACCCTGAGCCCAAGTTAACCATTTCACCAAATCACATTCAATTGTTGGATAAATATATAAAACATTTTGTTTCTGATGACTTTTCAAGACTGAACATTTGACTGGGAAGTGTCAAGATAGGATATTGTATGATCCTATTCATTTCGGGGGTTATAAAACCTTCAACAGGATAGAGGTTAAAGGTATGTTCTTGCGAACTCCAGATTTATTAGATTGGACAGCAATACTTGCACCAATCAGACCGCCACTAGAATCACCACCCTGAGGTGATATTTTCTCTCTCTATATTTTTTATGCATGCACATATTCACGATGCATTGAGGACAATGCATGAGATAGGTGTGGAGGAGGGTTTTACTAACATAGGTTTTTTTTCTTTGTATAATTAAAAAAAAAAAAAATCCTTTTTTAGGATTTTTCTCTTTTCTTATTTCTATTTTCAAACTTTTAGATTAGAACTTTTTCTTTTCTTTTAAACTTTTTGTAATTAGAGAACAAAGATTTGATCTATTTTTCTGTAAAAAATTAAGTTGATCTTAGGAATTAGGAGAACCATAATTATGATTTCTTAATTGTAGTCAAAATAAGAAGAATTATTTGCTTTTTAGGGTAAGAAAGAAAGATTGGAAGGATAATTTGATTTTGAATTTTTTTGTCTTAAATGCACTTCACACTTACATATTTTTTGGAATTGAAACAAAGACTTGAATTACCATAAAAAATATATAAAAAGAAAAAAAATATATGTGTGTGTTTCACCACTAATTAAGTTGGGTAGTTATGCCTAATGAAACGTGATTATTCATGCCTACCAGTAGTCAGAACAAATAAACGCTTAGTTTTATGACCTTATTTACTCGAGTCATTAAGCCCTAGGGATGGTTTTTTTCATTTTGTTCCCTAAACTATCTAGTTTGGGAGTCACCCGCTAAAAGCTCGCTACCCGGGCAAATTAGAAAGACTAATAAAACTAAAAAAGCATACAACTGAACATATAAATGGTTGATAATTTGAGTTTGAAACCCAAAAATTTAGACTATCACCAAGTGCATGTTATCTAGTGTTTTATACAAGATCAAATGATTGTTTCAATTAATTTTTTAACTTAATTGATAACAAGTTCTTGCATGAAGACTAAGTTAAGGATGATTAGTTTGGTAATCCTGTGACTTTTTTGATCACTTAAATTTTTGCAAAAATTTTTCAAAGATTTTCTCTCTTTCAAAATGCGTTCGAAAATATTAACACTTTATTTTCTTTCTTTTATGGATTTTTTGGGTATAATCCACTGAAAACCCTCAGGAGACTATAACTCCTCCCAAAGCTCGATGCACATACTCAATGCAGTCGCGTGAACTGCAAAAATGGCTTAATAAATTCTTAATTTTAGTCTTTGAATTTTGCTCTAAGACGAGCAAAAGATAGGTCTAACAGTGTGATTATTCATTAATGTTGCATATTTTTATCACATTTTCACATTTTAATTCTAATTAAACTCTGCTATTTAACCTATTTATTCTCTAATGGTGTACATGTTGTAATTAATGGAGATGGAGAAGAAAACGCCTAAAATATCCCAATTAATTCGATTTTAAGAATTTATTTTTCCAGCCAAAGCATCAACCAAGATATTTCTAAATCTAAAGATCCATATACAATTCTATTAGGATAATACATGGCAGCTAAAGGATAGAAGTCTAGAGCAGAAAATGCATGATCCGCGGAGCTAAGATTGTCGTGGATCCGCGACAAAATCCGCGTTTCAAAGCCTCAGCCCCTGGATCAGCGTTTGATATGGGACTCAGATCAAATTGGGACTCTGGCTTTTCTTTTATAAATACCTCACCAGAGGCAGAGAAAAGGGGGCAGAGAGCTGAAGCTAGGATTCTTCCTTTAGTTTAGTTTAGTTTAGAATTTTCTTTTTCTTTTACATGTAATTTTTTCTTTATAGCTTAGGCTCAGGTTAGAGAGAGATACATGAGAAAAAGAGAGAGATTTGTATTGAGAGTGACAACTAATGTAAGCTTTCTCCTTTTTCTTTATCGTTTCTTAATTTAATCGATCTTTTTTTATGTTGTTTTTTTTTTATTTAGTTTTACTTGATGGCTATCTTACTACTAACCCAGTAGTCTACTATCTTTTGTGTGAATTGCAATACACATGAGTCTAATAGCATCGAAATAGCCTTACTTTTACAAGTGTCATTGATAGCTCATGATGATGGATTTATTTCTTATTCTGTATCATTTCATGCTTAGTCTTTATGGTTTTTGATGATGTAATATAGTTTTAATGTGAATCTCCTCTCATGGGTCATGCTGTGAATGCCTTTCAACCAAGCTCAACTGTTGCCAAGGATCCAAGGTGAGGCAATCATCTAAAGAGATAAGTACATTAGTGGAAGCACTTAGAAGAATGTTAGCTATGAACTTTCTTCACTTTTGATTTCTTTTAAAACCAACTTCAAAAAATCACTTTGTTTTCTTCTTCTACTATTTTTTCTTTTGTTTTTGTTTTCTTTTTTCGAAACAAAGAAGATCTTTTTATCTGGTTTAGTAAAGATACTGAAAAGCTTCTATCACATCCCTCCTCGTGGATTCGACCTGCATAATCATGTTACTACAACGGTAGTATTGAGGAAGCCAAAGCGCCATTCTTAAATTCCTGATTTTCAAAACCTATTTTTTGTGCTCGGTTTTTCACTTAATCACCTACCAAATTTCTCACTTTCCTGCTGGGATTTCCCTCACCGGAGGCCAAAAACTTACAGGTACCACTGATGGGATTCCTTCCCCACTCGAAAACAATGTCGTAAGCTTACCAAACTATTCCTATGCCAAATCAAACATTCTGTAGTTAAAGACAAGCACCCCGAGGAGACGCGATCGATTCTGAGCAGATCAACGGTAAAACAAGTTAGACAAGATCTACACAATTATTTTCATTCCTAAAGAAATAGACACATATTTATTTCAAGTCTTTCCATTCTGATTATATCCTATCGATTTTGCTTGATTACATCCAACATGAGTGATACAAGGTTCCATTACACATATGTATTTACATTTTTGAAAAGGAATACAAATAATTTAGATCCAAACATCCTGGTCCTACCACCATTGGGAAGCCCTCTGAAACCGCGACAGTCTCGAGTTCTAGACAGACTCCAGCAAGACATACAAGTCAGTGATGATATCACACCACCGACCTTTTATTCTGAGGAAGAGGTCAGAGCTCTGAAAGAAGTGCTTCATCGGCAACGTCCCTACGAAAATACCCCTCATACTCTCCTCCTATTGCTCGCCGCAAGAAAGTAGTCTCCAAGCGCGAGGCAGTAATGTCCGATCAGAATAAACACTCCAAGACAACAAGATGTTGGCCTAATAATACACGCTCCGGTTTTGTTTTGGTGATTACAAACCACATGAAGTTATTTGGTACTAATTAAGTTCAAGTATTTTAGTACTTTTAAGGGTTCAAGAGGATTCAAAGTGTTTCTTTCTTAAAAGGAAGGTTTTAAAGCTCAAGTTTACTCAAAGATGAGATTTAAACTAAGATAATTAAGATTGACATTTTGAAGAAGCTCACTTGAAGATTGCTTGAAGATATATTGAACCTATATAAAAAAATAGTCTATTAAAGTATAAAATGCAGAATTGATGTGATGAACATAATTTTTATCACATTTTCATACTCTTATTTATCTATTATTTATATATAAACAATGCTACTCAAGCATGTTTAATTGTAGTTTGCATAGAACAGGTAAGAGAAAGAAAAAGAGGAATCCAGTTACTTTCAGCAATTAAATCACACAATTTGTAAAGATTGAGGGTTGCTTTTCGATCATGTTGTAGTATTTTGGCCATAATTTCATCTATAAAACTCTAAAAGATGTCATTCAAGATGTCTACGAAAAGAGAATCTGAAAATCTACAAGTTTCATGGTGAAAGTTTTCACTGATTCATTCATTTGATGACCCATATTGACCATTTGCAAATCAGCCTAAGTCAAAACTGAATTAATTTGAAATATATATTTGTTGAGGGATTTTTTTTTGTAAAATTTTCTTATTATATAAGGAAATTAGGACTGCCATTCATGCAGGGCTTTTCTAGGATTTTTGTTTTTTAATTTTTTTCTATTTCTCTTATTTTATGCCGGAGAGAGCTCGGATATTTGGCTGCAAATTACCCTGATTAAAAAAATATATTTTTTTAGCGCTTGAATCGTTACTGTGTTTTTGCTCTATTGATTAGCTTTTGATTAGCTTTGGTTTAGTGCGGCTGCGAGTGGAGTCTTTTCCATGTGTTTTTGATTTTGGCGTTTGTGCCAGAACGAAGGGCGTGGGCTGTTCTTCGAACAGTGTGTGATCTGGTAAAATTCTTTCTTCAACTCTAATTAATATTCTGATTATTGTTAATTGCATTTTGTTAGATTAAATTTTAATGTTGATTGATTATTTAGATCATTTTTAAGTTAATAATTTAATCATGAATAGGTAATTTTTTTGCGAATACCCAAGGAAGATGAACATAGGCTAAATTATCTTGTGGTCATCTGTTAGATCTCATACCTAAGGTTGTACACTCATCAATTGACCTACAACGTTTAGAAGATTAATTTATAAAATAATTATGTTTTTGACAAGCTATCCTTCCCTAGTTAATGGTCCATTCTTAGAATTTTACTGAATTTTTGCATTTAATTTAATTTGTCTATCTATTTACCTTTAATGGATCATGTAACGTGGATGATACCATGTGCTTAGGTCCAGTGTTCAGACTTATTTTGCCTATTAGAAGTAGAGATTTTGGTGAGTAACAACAGGCCGGTATAGAGACCAAGATTGACCACTTGATACTTGTTTAGGGGATTCAATCCTAGGTGCTTGACCTGATTTCTTTAGATTGATGCTTAGTTTAGAACAAATCCATAAAAACTTTTCACTCAATTCGCATAGAAGTGTTGAAACTGCAAAAATTACCTATCCCTGTGATCAACCTTCAAGTTCTACATCGAACGACCATGCACTTGTGGTATTTTAAGACAGGAAAGAAATCTCCCCACCAAGTTTTTGGCGCCGTTACCGAGGACACGGTGTTCTATCTTTAGTTTTGACATGTTTATTGAATTGTAAAAAAAAAACCCCAAAAATTCAAAAAACAATAAACCAAAAAAATTCAAAAAAAATTCTTTTTCCCATTGCCTATCCAGATTCATTTGATTGTGATCCATTTTATAGGCCACACACTACTTTCCATCCACCAACCTCTCTTTCGGATTTTAATGAATATATCCATCCTACGAACTACTCATTTTCTTCATATCATCACATGAGTTGCCTTCACTTTCAAGATCCAGACCATTCTTCTGAACAATATCCTTCGATAGGGTATTCGTTAGGATTAGGTCAAAATTAATTCCACACATTTCAAGAACCTACGTGCGAACCTTATCCATCAAACTTCAATTCGGAGGGTTGGAATTGTCCTCAATTTTCATGGGATCAATCATATCAAAATTCTCAATTAAATTAGTCCTAAACTGAACCACCACCTCCATCTTGGGGATTTGACAATGAGCATGAAGAACTGATGAGCACATTAGAGAAGAGTTATCCATGCAGCAGACTATGGTCGAGACTAATCAGCAGATAATCGAGGCGTGTGCTCACATGAAATAGATAATGACTTATTTCAATGAACCTGTTTCAATTACAAGTCTAGATCAAGTTCAAGAGCACATCGACTTTCATAAAATGAACAAAGTCCAAACTATGAGACCAGAAGAGCAAATCGTTGACCATAGTAACATGTCTACTCATTCCATCGAGACGCCCTTTAAGTCCCCGTTATTTCATTTTAATCAATTTGAAGAGCTTGAATATGAGAAGTAGGTTGAGGAAGTTGAAGCCTGTAACTTGGATAATGATCCTATGTGTTTGAATGAATTGTGTTTGGATGATGATTTGGATACACATACACCTCCTGTGGAGCAAGTTGAATCTTGTTGTGAAAATGAATGTGATGATTATGAACTTTTGTTTCAAGCAAAATTTGAGGATGAATTTTGTAAATTTGTTGAAATTTTTTTTGTTGAGGAGCCAAAGATTTCATCTAATCAGGTTGAGAGAATAGATCACACTGCTAAAAATTATGAGGATGCATATTTGGATGATGTGTCTTTATTTCTTGATGAATTATTTAAAGATAATTGCGATCATGGTGGTGAGAAAACACGCGTTGAGAATCTTGAATCTTGAGTTTTCTTTGAAAAAAAGAAAACTCGATTTGAGTATCTTCACTTTCGATGAGTCAACCAATGATCAAGCTTTTGAAAACACAACTCAAGAATCTCTAATTGGTCAAAGCTTTAAAAACATATTTGAAGACAAACCCATATGTTTGGATGAATCAGTTAGGGATGCTTTGGTTAGTTACACACCTTCAAAGAAATTGTTGATCTAAGTTTTGAGGTGATATTTGAGGATGAGCTTAAATTCAAAGGCAATCATATTGTGGCCACTATAATTATATTATGTGATAATGATGAATTTATGAGAAAAAGGTGTTAGAAGAAGAGAAGGAGGAGATGGAGGAAAGCGATGAATAAGTTGGAGAGGATGAAATTAAAGATGACAAAAAGATTAACATCTCTAATTTGTTCCTTGAAGAGAACCCATTGGAATGATGGAAAGTGAGCTCGAGGGAGTAGATCTAGAAAGATTTAGGTATGAGAGAGACGTGGGATTGTACATATGTATATATTTGTTTTATTTTTCTTTTAATTTTTTAGTCTTTTTATTTCTTTTTTAGTTAGTTGAGTCAGTTTTAGTAAGTCTTTTATTTATCTCTTTCTCTAACATATATGCGAGTTTATTACAAGTGATACAAAATAAGTAAGGATGCATCCACCATACATAGGGAGCATTTTTGTTGCTTCGGCAGCTAGGTTTTCTAGCGGGCTGTGAGTATTTCTAATTATAACATATTGTTTACATTTCTATATCTTTTGTATGCTTGAATTGCATGATCATCATGATTGTGTGCATATTTTGGATGTGTAAATTACATACTAGACTCTTTTTATCTTTATATTCATGTGTGTGCATGAGAACATGTCACAATTTAGGTGTGGGAGGAGATTCACATATTTCTTTTCTTTTAGGAGTTTTTTTTTGTTTTGTTTTGCTTTTAGGGTTTTTTTTGTTTTGTTTTCTTTATTTATCTTATTTTTCTTTTAGGAATCTTCAAAAAAAAATTGAAAAAAAGAGTTGAAAATTTTCTACAAATGATTTAGCTAGTATGTGAGTGATTTAATATCCACGAGTAGATTTTAAAGATGAAATCAAGATGAGAGAGTCATTGAGTCTTAAATAAAGAGTCGAATATAAAAACCGACATACCATTTAAACTTAGATTAAGTGGTTATGTACCCAATAACACTTACACTATTAGTTCTTAGGCTTAGGATGTTGATGACAACCGGAAGATAAAAAAATTTATATTTTAAAAAAAATTATATATATATATTAAGTCTTGTTTTGTGGCCTCAGTTGCTTGAGTTATTAAGTCCGTAGGAGTGTTTTTACACTTATTACCCTAAGACTATCTGGTTTGGGTGCATTGGGCTAAAGCTCATTAAATGAGTAGCCGAGAAAGCCTAAAAGGACAAGACATCATAAAACACAACAACATTGGTTATCAATTAGTTAGGTGCCTTGGCCTCAGGAAACCTCGGTACCTATGCGAAAGATAGTTAAAAAGTGTTATAAAAAAGAAAAAGAAAAGAAAAAAAGTATTGCAAAATAAGTATTAAAGTTAGAATATTCCCAAGCTTGAGAACTATTTCACTATCACTGGGTGCATAGGATCTAAGACATGGAATATGTGTTGTAAAGTTTTTGAATTTAAGACTTTATTTCATAGTCAATATGATTTCTTGAATTGAGGTTTTACTTTAAAAAAACTCATGAAAATTTATGATCTTGCTAACTAGTTAACTTGAAAAAAAATGATATTTTTTCTTTTCTTTATTTTCGGTTATCCTTATTTTATTTTATTTTTATTTCTTTATCTCATTCTTTTATGGATTTTGTGGGTGTAATAAATACACTGAAAATTCTTACGAGACAAAACTCGTCCTCTAGGGGTAACCAAAGGATTTAACGGCTTTTTGCACGTGCTAAGTGCAACCGTGATTCTTACGAAAGTGAGTTAGGATAATTTAGTTTTTCTATTTGTTTGTTTTTAGTTTTTCTTTTTATTAGTTTTGCTCGAGGACTAGCAAAAGATAGGTGTGAGATATTTGATGAGCATAATTTTTACCACATTTTCATACTCTTATTGTCTATTATTTGTATATAAATAATGCTACTCTAGTATATTTCATTGTAGTTTGCAGGGAACAGGTAAGAGAAAGTAAAAGAGGAATCTAGTTACTTTCAGCATTTAAATCACGCAATTTGTAAAGATTGAGGGTTGCTTTCCGAGTATATTGCGATATTTTGGCTATAACTTTTTCTATAAAACTCCGAAAGATGTCATTCAAGATGTATACAGAAAGATAATCCAAAGGTTTACAAGTTTCATGTTAAAAGGTTTTACTGATTCATTTATTTGATAGCCCATATTGACCATTTACAGAATCAGCCTTAGTCAAAACTTAATTAATTTATAATATGTATTTGTTGAGGGGTTTTTTTGTAAAATGTTCTTATTATATAAGGAAATTAGGACAGCCGTTCATAAGGGAATTTTCTAGGTTTTTTTTTATTTTTTTTCTCTTTCTCTTGTTTTGTGCCAGTGAGAGCTCTGGCTCTTTGGCTGCAAATTACTCTGATATATATATATATATATATATATATATATATATATATATATATATATATATATATATATTGGTCAAGTGCTCCTAATAGGTCTCCTTAGATTGTAATTTAATGAGACGGCTTAAAACTCTAACATCCCGATTTATTTTTCATGATCCGACCGCACATTATCATATTCATGTTATAAGATGTACGCATATAAAAAATCACGTGATTTGAAGTTCATATACTCGTTGATCTAATTGTTCCATTTTGTTCTACTGTTTAAAAACCGTTAATGTTTGAACCCAAAAAAATAGAGTAAATGAACTTCAAATCACGTGATTTTTTATATACATACATTTTATAACATGAATATGATAATGTGTGGTCGGATCGTGAAAAAAAATCGGGATGTTGGAATTTTAAGCCGTCTCCTTAAATTACAATCTAAGGAGACCTACTAGGAACACCTTTCCCTATATATATATATATATATATATATATATATATATATATATATATATATATATATATATATATATATATATGAGAAAAATGTATATCAGCCCGCGGGCTGAGAGTACTCTCTCAGCCTGCGGTGACGTGGCTCAATTTGTCACCTCACTGACTTGCGGCCCGCTTTTAGGTAGAAGTTAAATTACCAAATACCCCTTATGATAACTTTTCCTTATTGTTTATTATTATTTTTTCCCCCTTTTATTTTGCCGCTCTTTATAGGATATAAATTACTTTTCGCCCTATTTCTTTACCTCTTTTTTGAAAGATCTAGTTTATCCTTTTCAGCCTGCGATAATTTTTTTTTTGAAAATATAAAATCTTTTCAGATCATTTTTTTCAGCCTGCGATAAAATTCTACTTTATAGTTTAATTTTTTTGTATATAATGTAGTCAGAGTCTTTGGTCGCATTGTACATTTAAACTACGACCTTAGTCAAAGTCTTTGGTCGCAGTGTACATGGTTAAATGCGACCAAGGTCGCAGTGTTGCTATTGATAAAGATGGCCAGCAACTGCAATCTAGGGTTGCATTACATGGACTGCGACTTTGGTCGCAGTACGTTAAGTAATTAATTTTTTTGTATATAATATAGTCAGAGTCTTTGGTCGCATTGTACATTTAAACTGCGACCTTAGTCAAAGTCTTTGGTCGCAGTGTACATGGTTAAATGCGACCAAGGTCGCAGTGTTGTTATTGATAAAGATGGCCAGCAACTGCAATCTAGGGTTGCATTACATGGACTGCGACTTTGGTCGCAGTACGTTAAGTAAGTGTTGTTTTATTAAGTGTTGTTTTGGATTAAATCATTTTTTTAATCTAAATGAAAAATGAAAAGTTGTCTGTTGTCTGTTGTCTGATGCGACTTGGAGTCACTCCGTGAGACGCGACCTGTCATAAAGATTTTATGAGATCTTTTAACGTCAAGTCTACGTTGACGAACCCGCACCATTCGTTGTTTCCCGAAGCGGTTGTCCACGCGTCGGCTCTTCATTGGGTTTAGGCGTTAATGTCTTTTAATGCCAAACTGGCGCTGGCGGTTGGAGACCATTAATGCCGACGATTCTGATTAATGAACCATTAATTATGGTTATTATGGGCTGCCTATAAATAGGGCTCACCCTCTCCCTTTAACAGCCCATAATTAGACTGTTTTCTTTCGAGAGCAATTGCTCTGAGAATTTTCGCCTTCTTCAGAGTCTCTAACAGGGCCTTCCTCCATGGATGAAGATGACCCTATGGACGAACTTGATCGATGTTCGTCCACAAGGGAAGAAGTCATGGTCCTCGTCGTCCACAAGGGAAGAAGTCATGGTCCTCGTCGTTCACAAGGGAAGAAGTCATGATCCCTGACGAGGACTTAAGCCTCACCTAGATCTGCTCTGACTTGATGCACCAGTCAAGCTTGCTGATAACGGATGGTCAGAGTGGGTATGGCGGCGGGGGATGTGGTGGATATAGTGGTGGGTAGCATACCTTGCGAGGTTTCACTCTCCCTCTCTTACCCCAGAAGTGACATCGAGGAAACTCCATGCTCACTGGATAACCTTCTGGTGAAGAGATGTTCATCAACGAAAGATCGTATCCCGGCACTTTGGAGGGTCAGTTGGAATCGGAGGATTCTGCTGCCACCAGACCTCAAGAAGAAGATTGCTCTTAGTCAACAAGGGCTCTTCTTGGCTCTTTTGATGTTTTAGTCTTCTTTGTACTGCTATATTGTAACACTCAATCTTATTGTGTAACAGAGCGTTTTGTATCATTTTCACATGCCTGGAGATAAATGTCTGGACATAAATAAAAGACCTCAATAACACCACTGCTCTTAGTCAACAAGGGATCTTTTTGATGTTTAGTCTTCTTTGTACTGCTATATTGTAACACTCAATCTTATTGTATAAGAGATCGTTTTGTATCATTTTCACATGCCTGGAGATAAATGCCTGGACATAAATAAAAAGCATATTTGTTTTTTTAATAAACTACGAACTTGGTCGCAGCCATGCATTGCAAACAAAACAACTATGATCATAGATGACACTGCGACCAAGGTCGCATAAGATACATTGCAAACAGTAACTACTGCGACCAGGGTCGACACTGCGACCAAAGACTGCGACTAAGCAACTGCTGCGGTGACGTGTCACCTCGTCGCAGTGTTGTTGTTGATTAAGACTAAAGACCAGCAATAGCGACCAAGATTGCAGATTATTTTTTTAAGACTGCGGCCATCAACTGCGACCAATGTCGCAGTGTTGTTGTTGATTATTTATAAAGACCACCAACTGCGACCAAGGTCGCAGTGATGTTGTTGATTAAGAGTAAAGACCAGCAACTGCGACCAAGGTCGCTGTATATTTTATTAAGACTAAACACCAACAACTGCGATCAAGGTCGCAGTTTATTTTATTAAGACTACGGTCGTTTATTTTATTAAGACTACGGTCAGAAACTGCGAACAAGGTAGCAGTGTTGTTGTTGATTAAGACTAAAGTCCAGCAACTGCGATCAAGGTAGCAGAATATTTATTAAGTCTGCGTCCAGCAACTGCAACCAATGTCGCAACCTTTCATTTTAAAAATTTATAAGGGTGAAGTAATATAATTATTAACTGCGTCCATGGTCGCAGTATATTCGTTTAGCGTAAAATATTTAAAATGAAGGTTTGTAACAATTGTACAGCATTTCAACCAAGACATGTAGTAAAAAATGTAATTCACACAATTAACTTTAGAAAATAGATTTATATATATTTAAAAAAAACAAAATACAATTTTTTAAACTTCTAATCCTCGTCATCACCATCATAATGAGAAAGAAGTTTGCGACTTTGGTCGCAGTGCTGAAGGAGGTCGCATTGCTATACGATAGCATGTTTCCTCCGGTATTCTTTATTCTGTATTAAGTATGCGACCATGGAATATTTTTTTACTTTTCAATGCTAGAAGTCGCAGTCGTCATATAAAGGGGTATTTTTGTCAATTTGTTTCACGATTGTTTAGGCGGGATTTTTTGATTTTTTTGGCGCCCACACTCTGCGACCGATGTGTGGCATATATTCAGCCACGTCCCGCAGGCTGAGAAACTCTCTCAGCCTGCAGGCTGATGTACAGTAAGCCCTATATATATATATATATATATATATATATATATATATATATATATATATATATATATATATATATATATATATATATATATTAGTGCTTGAATCATTGCTGTGTTTTTGCTCTATTGATTAGCTTTTGATTAGCTTTGGTTTAGTGCGGCTGCGAGTGTAGTCTTTTCCATGTGTTTTTGGTCTTGGCGTTTGTGCCAGAACCAAGGGCGTAAGATGTTCTTCCAACAGTATGCGATCTGGTAAAATTCTTTCTTCAACTCTAATTAATATTTTGATTATTATTAATTGCAATTTGTTAGATTAAAATTTAATGTTGATTGATTATTTAGATCATTTTTGAGTTAATAATTTAAGCATGAGTAGGTAATTTTTTTGCGAGTACCTAAGGAAGATGAATCTAGGCTAAATTATCTTGTGGTCATCTGTTAGATCTCACATTTAGGTTGTACACTCATCAATTGACCTACCACTTTTAAGAGATTAATTTCTAAAATAACTAGGTTTTTGATAGGCTATGCTTCCCTAGTTAATGGTCCATTCTTAGAGTGTTACTGTTTTTTCGCATTTAATTTAATTTGTCTATCTATTTACCTTTGATGGATCATGTAATGTGGATGATACCATGTGCTTTGATCTAGTATTCTGACTTTTTTTGCCTATTAGAAGTATTGATTTTGGTGAGTAACAACAGCCTGATATGGAGACCGAGATTGACTACTTGATGCTAGTTTAGGAGATTCAACCCTAAATGCTTGACTTGATTTCCTTATGTTGACGCTTAGCTTAAAACAATTCATAAAAACTTTTTACTCAATTCGCCTAGAAGTGTTGAAACAATAATAACCACCTGTCTCTGTGGATCAACCCTCAAGTGCTACATCGAACGACCGTGCACTTGCGGTATTTTAAGATAGGAGAGAAATCTCCCCATCTTGATGCTCAAGAAATCACACACAATAATATAAGTTTTCATATTTAGTTTTCCTGTTTTAGTATTTTACAGAATTTGGTGCTTTTATACATGCCTCATATTTTTCTAAATTATATATCCTCTTTCTATCATGTATCTCATAGCCTATGTATTACCAAAATATTTTTTAAACCAATACAAAATATTTAAATATGAGTTGATTTCAAAAATTATCTAAAAAATGTGTATTAAGCCAGGTCGGTCGACCGAGCGGTCGACCGGGTCTCGTGGTTGATGTTGGGTAACTGTGTGTGCATATTATAATATCCGGGTTAAAATAATTCTGAATTATTACTTTTAATCACCATTGAGGGAAAATTTTATTATTATTATCCAATTAAGTTTAAGACTTAGTAATTAAAGATTTCATGTGTTATAAATGTATTCACATATATTACAAGGTGTATATACACCTACATATTTAATCACTACGTGTGTATATATATGTGTGTGTGTGTGTGCGCGCGCGCGCGCGCTTTATACCACCCTATGAATGAATACATGGTACTATACTACATTAGTGGCATTGGGATAGAATCAAGGGAATCCCACCATGACTAATTATTTTAATCTCAATAGTTAGTGGAGGGAGTAGGTAAAGGAGAGGAAAGGCTAGGATCTTCTTGATTGTAGGAGAGGGTTATTTGATGGAGGGGATGGCTTGGTAAACCTGTAAATTTGAGGCTATTTAGATCTAAACCTGTCCTCGTCAGCTGAACCATCTTTCACTCATCTTCGCCCCCAAAATTTTCATGACAAGAACCCTAGAAACCCACCTTCCTCTTCACAATAAAATCTATACTCTCTCTCCCTTGTTCCTTTTCTTTTCCCATATTCCTTCCCACAACAGAGGCGACAAGGGGAGAGGGGGGCCGTGCCCAGGCGGAGTCGCGCCCAGGGCGGCGCGCGAGCAAGGGGAGAGGGGGGACTCGGAGGAGAGAGGAATCTTCCTAAGGCTTAGATCCAAGTTGAGGAGGTGATTTTCAATCAAAATCTGAACTTTAGGGGCTCTAAAATCCTCTTTGGGGAATGTAAATTCTGACTGAATTTATGAAGGGAAAACCAGTGCTTAATCCTCATATTTTAATGATTTTTTATGTTAGAAAATAATCCAAATGTTCTCTTGCTTAGGGTTGTGGTTCGAGGAGGAAAAGTTGAGTCCTGACAAAGGGGAAAATTCGAAGAAAAGTGAGTAAACCCGAATCTTGGAGAACTTATGTCAAGAAGCTCGAATATGAACATATTAACCACCATTTATCATGTGAAATTCACTATTTTAGTAGTAATTTTGTGATATCTGAATGTTTATAATTGCATGTAAATTGATATGAAGAGAGAGAAAATTTATATGGTGTGAGGGTGAACAAAAATCTATTAGACATGTTAAATAAGAGAAGGGATTGGCTAAGTTGTAATGGTCAAACAATTAGGAATTTGAACAAGAAATTAAATAATTATTTTTGTGTGATAGTGTACATTTATTAGTCATACTCATATGGAAGCTTGTAAACACCAAGTTGAATACTGGTTGGGGTACTGGAGATATAAAATTTGAATAATGAAAATATCGGCGAAAGAAAATAGACTCACACATAGAAAGTTGTGCGTAAATTGAAATAATTATACTTATATATATATATACTTATATATATATACATATATACAAGTGATGTATGTGAATGTGTATCTTATATGTGCAAGTAGTAAGTGGAATGATATGAATGAAATTGGATGATATGTTTGTGCATTAATATTCCTTATGTGAATACTTTCTTTTCCTTGTGGATGAAGGGGCCGACGGGAGCCGGTAGGAAGGGGAAGATGGTGTGAAAAAAGTTGTTTATTCTTATCTGTAGGAAGGGGTCGGCGGAAGCTGGTAGGAGGGGGAAGATGGTGTAGTGATGTTTGTTCATTGTAGGAAGGGGCCGCCGCGAGCCGGTAGGAGGGGAAGACGGTGTGGTAAAAGTAGCTCATTTTATAATTGTAGGAAGGGGCCGGCGGGAGCCGGTAGGAAGGAGAAGACGGTGTTAAATATTCATGTATTTCTTGGAATGATGCGATGACGAAACGTTGCTTGTTGATATAACATTTATAAAAGATGCTTGTGCTATGTGTGTGTGCATAACCTAAAAATTGTTATGACTTGAATTATACAATATTAAAAACTGTGATAAAAGAAAAACTACTACCACGCCATGTATCACCGTATAGGTGTATAAAGTAACACCGAGAAATGTTAGCATATACTTCCTAAATTTGGCCTATTGGCGACCTACTACAAAAAAATTGATAAATCATCAAAGCCAAAAGATTAACTAGAATATCAAACAATAATTTTGGAGGACCCTTACCTCTTCAAATATTGTAGCGACCAAATAATTAGGAGATGTGTTCCCGAAGTGGAAACTAGAATGTTCTAGCCTTTTGTCACGAATTTGCTTGCGGTGGACACTTTGGTCCCCATAAAACAGTCGAAAAGGTACTACAGAGTGGCTTCTATTAGCCCACCCTGTTTAAGGATGCTTTCGACTTTTACAAGACGTGCACAAGATGCCAAATGATATGTAGGATCTCCAAACGAAACATGATGCCCTTCAACCTAATTTTAGAATAGAACTCTTTGACGTTTGGGGCATCGATTTCATGGGACCCTTTCCAAATTCATTTGGGTACCAATACATCTTGGTGGCTGTGGACTATGTGTCCAAATGGGTTGAAGCCATCCCTTGTAAGACAAATGACAACAAAATTATTGTCAAGTTCTTGAAGGAAAATAAATTTTCACGTTTTGGAACGCCACGTGCCATAAGTAGTGATAATGGATCACATTTTGCAATAGAACCTTTGAGGCTCTTATGCGGAAATACTCCATAAACTACAAATTATCGACACCTTATCATCCACAAACTAGTGGACAAGTAGAAGTCTCCAATAGACAAATAAAGCTTATCTTGGAGAAAAACTATGAGTCAAAACCGTAAGGATTGGTCTACCAAATTGATGGATGCCTTATGGGCATATAGGATCACCTTCAAAACGATTCTAGGGATGTCTCCTTATAGGTTAGTCTTTAGAAAGGCTTGCCATTTACCTGTCGAGTTAGAGCACCGAGCCTTATGGGCAATTAGGCAACTACAATTTGACCAAGATAAGGCTGGTGCACTTCGGAAATTGTAAATTTTCGAACTTGAGGAGATAAGGAACGAGACGTATGAAAAATGCAAAAATCACGTAAAATAGGGTTAAGGTTTTTCATGATAAGTTCATCATGAGAAAAACTTTTGTCCCCGGACAAAAAGTCTTACTCTATGATTCGAGACTTCATCTTTTCCTCGGAAAAGTGAAGTCAAGATGGCAAGGATCATTCGTCATTAGGAATGTATTTCCACATGGAGCTACAGAGATTAGTGACCCAAAGAGTGGTAATGAATTTAAGATAAATGGTCAAAAGTTGAAACCATTCTTGGAGCCAGTACCGGATGCAGACGCAATCATGGGTCTCTTTGACTCAAACTAGTAAATTTTTGGAACCTATACTCCTTTTACATTTTATTTCATGCATGCATTCCATTCATTCATTGGGGACAATGCATGAGATAAGTATGGGGTAGAGTAATAACGCATAACTTTTTAAAATAAATAAATAAATAATAATAAAAGAATAAAAATATTTATTTTAACATAGATTATTGACTAACTGTAGGTAGCTGTTAACATAACTCACTAACCTTAGGTTATTAACTTAACAAAATTTACTTTTTATTTCTAAAAAAAAGAAATTAGTAACCAGACTAATATAATGATTAACTTACTAACTTTAGGTTAATATTAGCTTAACAAAAATAAAAAATATATATATTTGAAAAACGAAATAATATTTTGACTTATTTTTTGAAAGAAATTCAAGTTAATCTTAAGAATTAGGAAAATCATGATTAGGATTTCTAAAAACTTGGTCAAAATAAAATAAATTGTTGGATTTTCAGGTATAAAAGGAAAAATTGAATAAGTAATTAGTCTTGATTTTTACCTAAATGAAATGTGCATACCTAATATACTTACACATCTAGGATTCTAAGACAAAAACTATTGTGCCTTATAAAAAAATATAATAATATAAATAAAAAAATTCACTAATTAAGCTGGATACATGTGCCTCAAGAAGCATAAGTATTCATGCCTAAAGGTGATTTTATAAATAAAGTCCTTAATTTTGTGGCCTAGTTCACTCGAGTCCTTAGGTCCGTGGGATGTTTTCTCACCCGGTGTCCTAAAACCGACCGGTTTGAGAGTCATCGACCTTAGGCTACTACATGGGTGAATCAGAAAGCCTAAGAAAACTAAGAAATATTATCTATATATATACTAACACATCTAATAGTCAATTAGTTAGGTATGAGGGCCTTAAGAAGGCTTGATACTTATACAAAAGAAAATTAGATGAGTTATATATATTAAAAAATATATATATAAAAAATAATAATAATAAAGAGGCATGAGAGTCCAAGTTAAAGAATCACTACTAAAGATTCACGTTCACAAGGATGCATATGATTTAGGGTAACAAAAGAGACTATGTAAAAATTCAATTTTAATCCTTACCTAAAATTGATAATGAATTATTGTATAGAGACTAAGTTCAAGAATGAATAAAATGATAATCCTAAAACTTATAGATTGCTTAGTTTCTTCAAACATATTTCAAATATTTCTCTCATTTTTCAAAATAAAAAGAATTAATCACTAACATTTTCTTTTTCTTTTATGGATTTTGTGGGTATAATCCACTGAAAACCCTCACGAGACAACACTCATCCTCTAGGAGTAATCTTAAGTTTTAACGGCTTGTTGCATGTCCTAAGTGCAACCGTGATTCCTACGAAAGTGAGTTAGGATAGGTTAGTTTTTATTTTATTTTCCTTTTTCTTTTTATTTTACTCGAGATGAGCAAAAAGATAAGTGTTGGGGTGTGATAGGTAGTCAAAAGTGCATACTTATCATCATATTTATCATCATATTTTCCTAATTATTCTTTTATAAAGCACTGCTACGTAACGTTTTATTGTTTAGTGTTGTGCAGGCCTTGAGTAATTAAAAAATAAATAAATGAAGCCCAATTGAAGCCCAAAAAGCCCACAAGCCCACTTGCATGATTTATTTTAGTAATTTGGAAGCTTCTATCTTATCTAACATAATCTAAACTTGAATTTTAAATTATTAATTTAAAATCTAGGGGAGGAGGAGGAAGGATAAAGTAGGACTCCTAATTGCTATTCAAATCTATGGGAGGAGGAAGAAGTATAAAGTAGGACTCCTAATTGCTATTCTAATCTAAGAGAGAAAGGCTTAAATATAAAGATAAAAGGACCAAATCTTTTCAAATTCAAATTTTTGATAACTTGCTTCCCAAATTATCCCAAATTCTCAAGATCGAGGGTCAGGATGCAGAATCCAGGAGGAGGCGCCCAGATGGACGGACGAGAGGAGGCCACGCGCTCAAGCGCGTGGCAGATGGCCACGAGATTGCCGCGGAAACGCGGCAAAAGCCACGTTTCCGCGGCTTATTGACAGAGATAGAGGGAGCGTGAAGGAGATCTGCTTTATTTTGAAGTCTTCAGCCCAAATCTTCTATAAAAAGGACCCCCTGCAGTACGTACAAAGCACCTCATCCAGAGAGAAGAAGAATAAGACTAGGGTTAAGGTTTAGGATTTTTGTTAGATTAGTTTAGCCTCTTTTGAGTTCTCTTCTTTGTAATTGCTGTTGGCTTTGACTTGACTATTGTAAGGATGAACGAGAAGGATCTTGTACCCATGGATTGCATCAATAAAGATTATCTTTTCTTTTTTATATTCTTATTCTTTTTCTTTTAATTTCAAGTCTACCTTTTTATTTCTTGTACTTTTTCTTGGTTTGATTTTTGGTGTTGTCTTTAATCTTTCTTCCTTCTTTTTCTTTTCTTTAAAGATCTTAAAATAAAAAGATGGTTAAAACAAAAAGGATGCTAAGTTAGAATAATTCTAGGGTAGCTAATCACTAGATCGACTAGGTTTAGATCTAGGGTTAGTTGATTAGTCTAATGGATTTGCAATTTAGGGTTAGATTAATCCTTTGAAGTTAAGTGATAATATTCCATCTTAATGATTTAGATAATTAGGGCTTGGCTTTGGATTAAAGTAGGGTTTGACTTAAGATTAAGTTTAGGGGTATGGTTTGGCATAGTTTAATAATTAGGGATTAGCTTTGGCTTAGGGTAAATTTAGGGTTTGAATTGGCGTAGTGTAAACAAGTTAGGTTGGACATCTTACTCTTCATACTTAAGGTTAACAATTTAGATGAATGTTTCATTAGTTTAAAAAGATACAACCCCTAGATCGAGACTAGTCGAGACTAGTCGTGAAGGTAGATTAGCAACCTAGACTCTCCCTCTTGATTAGATCTACTTTCTTATTTCAAACTACAACCAACCTTTCTTCTAAGTCTTGACTACAGATATACCGTGCTGCCAACGCTTCCATCGCCTCCCTCCCAGTGGAACACAACCCGCTTTGGCCCTTACTGCAGCGGATAGAATTGAACAACGAGAAGAATCTAACCTTCTAATTCTTTGATTATTTGTTTTTATTTTTGTACATATTTATTCTCTCGTTCAAGTTTCAATCATTCGTGTTGAAAAGCAGATACTATAGATTGGGATGACACTGATCCAAAAATAATTTTTCAAGATCCTATGGATAATGATGTTGAGGTGAGCTTAATGGGAGAGAAGAATATAGATGTGGTGGTTGATGATGAAAGCTCCATTTGGGACCTATTCAATGACCAAGACTATTGATGCCGCACTCAACAATGAGGTAGAGTCCCAAGAAAAAATATTCTCTGAAGGTATTTGGTGGAATGTTAGCTGGGCCCACGACTGGGATCTATATAATGATCATGATTACTGAAAATATGATGATGAAATCATAATAGAAAGTGAAGATCCTGAGGAGAAAGATCCTGAGGAAGAAGATCCTGAGGAAGAAGACCCAGAAGGAGAGGATTCTGGTTACAATATGGAGGGAAGCTCCACTGGTTCTAATGTAAATCCTTGAATAGAGGTGGAATGTATAGTGTTTTGGGAAGGGATGTCATGGCTCACCTATTTTAGAGTTTTTTAGGGTAGGAGGGTTTATATATTTTGTAGAGAAATGTGTGTGAACAATGTGTTTCATCATGAAAATCTTTTACATATTTTATATGAATGTAAGCATATCAATGTAAATCTTGTTCCCAAATACTTTTGAAGTTATGAATAAAGTGATGTTTCGTATATAAAACTTGTTCTGTGCTGTGAATGTTGTTAATAACAAGAATTGGTTATTCTTTTAGGGATAGATGGACTTGAATCTTCCACCACCAGACACTGATCCTGAAGGCAATGCCCCACCGCATAGTACAGCCGGGAGTGTCCATCTGCCGACTAACCACGAGGTTGTGGTAGAACAAAACAACCAATACCAGAAAATCCCTGATATAATGTCGATTGGTTGGCACGACTGGCAACGAAAAGCAACCCACATCGAGGTTTAGAATAATTTCAGAAGCTAAACCTGCCAGCGTTTAAAGGAGAAGCTGACCCAATACAAGCAGAAGAGTGGTTTCGTCAGATTGAGAAAATATTAATTGTTTTGGAATGTAATTAAAAGAATATGAAAATCATAGAAAATTTAATTTTCATCATAATAATTCTAATTTCAAGGCATATGTATTTTTTGTTAAAAGCTAAAGGTATAAATTCATATCCCTAAACACAAATGAGTCCACAAAGAATTTTACATAAAAGTCAAATGACTCAATGGTATACATGTATATCTAAAGTTTTAACCAAAATTAACATATACATGAAACTAGACATATTAAAATAAAAACATGTACAAAATAGGGAATACAAGTTGAAATGCAAGAATCATCAAAATTAGACTATACTAGTACATCTAATGGGTGCAAATGAGCAATTAAGTACAAACATACAAAAATCAAATATAACTCATTAGTTGTACAAGTATATACACAAGTTTTAATGAAAACTACATCTAAACATGTAATCAAAACATGAAGTGCAAAAAGAGTCATAAACATAAACTAATATGATCATTAAGTTAGATGCACATGTTTTAGAATAAGAATATACACAATAATTAAACTAAAGTGAGAACACAAAAGTAATAGTGCATATAAATATGGGTGTATCTCAAATACTAATCATGTAATCTCAAGTCTAATTAATATTGCATTTAACCATAATGAACATGAAAAACATGAAAACTAATACATGCTAAAAATTAATAATATAAAAGCATGTAAACTAAATGGGAGTAAGAGATAGTTACCAAAACCATTAGAGCTAATCTCCAGATCTCCAAACTATGGTGGTCCTCTCACCAAATTTCCTTGAAGGTGATGCATCCAAATTAGTGTCCATCAAGCACAAGAGCATCCACCATCAAGGCACCAATGTCCTCACGTCAAGCGAGAGCCTACACCTACATCAAATAAAATAGAAGTGAATTTTGGTACCCATACTCTATTGGGTCCATGAGGGTTAGCACCTTTCCTAACCCAAACAAACTTATTTGCAAAATTTGAGTCATTTAATCTATCATAACAAAATTTTATAAGGTGGCCCTTACGTCCACAATTTGTACAAGTGTACACATGAGCATACATGGTGTCATGTGTGTGAGCATGAGAAGTATGTGTATGCCGTGTATGGTGTGCATGTATATGTGGAACTTGTTTCTTTCAAAACATAGATTCCAACCGTGTGTGGTTCATGGCACATTGGCTCAAAGTGGAGCCCAAACAATCAACACTTTTCTTCAGCACACATATATCATTTTTAATACTTGAAGATAAAGTGGAGCATGCAATTGAAACACTAGAAGGTGAATCAATGTTGGCATGGCAAACATGTGAATCTAAATCATTTTTCAAAGATTTATTTTCATTAGAAATAAAATCTAATTCTTTTGAAATATAAATAATTTTGTTTTTCAAAGAATCATTTTCTTTTAAAACAAGAACAAGTTTTGAAGATAGAACTTCATTTTTCTTCAAAACTTCATCACAATTATTTTTACCTTTTAAGATTTTGTTTTCATTTAAGGCAAGATCAAGTTGGGATTTCAATGAGTCCCTTTCATTTGAAATCTCATCCCTTTCTTGTAAAGCCATGTTAAGTTTAGAAAACAAATCCTTATTCTCTTCTTTTAGTTTAAAGCTTTTCTTTTTCAAGAGTTGGCATTTTTGTAAAAGATTTTCACAAATAAGAGATAGTTCTTCATTTAATGCATCAGCATCAACATAATCATCATTACAATAAGAACTAGCACAATCATCTAGATGGGTGTCCGAGTTTACCTCAAGGGAGTCATTCCCTTGGATCATGTAGCAATATTGGTCGGACTCATCTCCACTATATTCCTCCTCCACATATTTTAGCGTTTGAAGTTTTAGAGAGGTCAAAGTGTTCCACACTGCAAAAGCGGAATGACAATGAGAAGCCATAAAAAGATAATCTTTACTTAGTGTATTTTTAAGTGCCTCTAGGGCTTGTGCATTGGCCTCTATATGCTTGTTATTATCAAGATAGGATTTCTTGGTAATAGCAAGGTAAACATGCATTCCTAGGGTTTTTAGGTACATACTCATCTTAAACTTTCACATATCGATGTTAGAAACATCAAACATGGGAAGGACAAGGTAATCCACAAATAAGTATGCAAACAAATAAGTGTGCAAATGCAAATACTAGATTAGCTAATCAAGATCTCACTCCTAAGTGGTTAAACCTAATATCAGGAGCGTACGCCCTGATACCAATTGAAAGTACACCTAGAGGGGGGTGAATAGGTGTAGGGCTAATCTAATGACAAATGAAGCGGAATTAAAAACAAATTGCAACACACTTAGTGTAACCAAAGAGTGTAGCCGAATTCCCGGTGAAGGGCTCTGGACTATCTCCTCTAAATTCCTTTAAATAAGAGTTGAGGTGTTATGTAAAGCTTTCTTGGTTCAACACAAGTGAGGCACATAAGCAATACCAAGCATATAAGTATGATATGAACAATATGAAATAATGTAAGGCATAATATAAGGGAGAGAGTTTAGAGATAGTGGATCAATCGCAAACACCGAGATATATTTCGAGATTCGAGCCACTGCTCTACGTCCCTGCCTTCACACAGAAGGATTTCCACTATATCGTTCACACAGGACTTCCCACACGGGAAACCTCCATTGAGAATTTGGGTAATACAACTATGGAGTACACAACTCCTCTCTCCAACAAACACAACCTCTTCATAAGAGGCAAGGCACAACAACTATCACCGCTACACTTAGAGGGATGGGCACTTAGCTAAAACAAGATCAACCTCTCAATAGAGGGATAAGACTCAAAGCCAAACAACAACCTCAATCACCTCTACACTTAGAGGGATATCAACATAACCAAACTCCTTCACAATCACCTCTACACAAGAGGGATACCCACAACTTAAAGCAAAAAGATTTACAACACGGGGTGGTCTCAACAAACCACAAACAAATTTTCCTCACAAAATAAAGATCCTAATAGATATGATAGATAGATAGCTCAAGTGTGAGAAAATAAAGTGTTTGGAATAAAGAAAAACACTTGAAAAAAAATCTCCAAATAGATATTGAAATCAAGATCAAAAACCAACTCCCAAAAGACTCTCTTTTCTTTGAATTTTCCAGCACTTTAAAATAAAATAAAAATAAATCTTTTAATCACAAAAACTCTTGCTGAAAAACTCTTGAAAGATGGGAAAAATTCTCTTCTCAAATCTTGGTGAAATCAGCTAAGGAGGGGGCTATTTATAACCCTCCAAAAATTCTGCCCGTTGGCAGCCAGGAAAGCGCAGAAATTCCCTTCCGGTCGACCGCCCGGTCGACAGCCAACAGTCATTTTTATGATCGTTGAGCCACCGATCGACCGCCCGGTCGACTGGACCTGGATACAAAGAGCGAATGCTCTCTGCCGATCGTCCGCCCTGTCGACCGGGACGGTCGACCGGCCCTCCAGCCTATAAGTGTAACCCCTAATCCCTGATGTACGCATCACGGTATCAATCCTCGATATGGTGTACAAAGTTGATTTGACCCTTCTGGTAGTCAGATTAAGCCGATCTCTGTTTCAGATATTATTTTTCAATATATTAGATTTTTCAGAATTTTTCGGAATTTTTTTGGATTATTTTGAAAAATCTCCGTAGTCGGTGTCGACCGATACCGATATGTCTCAAGCTAATATTCTCTATTTTACAGAATTTTTGGGAACCATTCTGGGCTAGTCAAATTTTGGACCGAATTAAATAATATTAAATTAAACAATTAAAAATCCCTTTCTTTCTTTTTCTTTCCCTTTTTCCCTTCTCTGGATTTTTCCTTCCACCGCCTTTGACTATCCTCCACCGCCTCTCTTCTCCCCCTCCATTTAACTATTTCTCTCTCCCCCTCTATCTCACTCTAACTCTCCCTCTCTCTCTCATCGTTTCTCTACTTAACTCTTTCTCTCTCTCTCTCTCTCATGCATAGCTCTCTCTGTTCCGTGGGGCACCATGGCCCGCGCCCCCCGTGATCGGCGCCCCCCGGCCAGGCGCCACCGCGCCCAAACTGCGCCACCTCCTTCCTCTCTTCTTCTTTTCCTTTTTTTCTTCTTCTTCTTCTCCTCCTCCTTTCTTCTTCTTCTTCTCTCTCTATCTCTTACTGTGACCGCCGGTGGCGGGTTTCGTTCACCGCCGGCCAGCTGGGTTGGCCGGCCACAGCGCGTGCAGCAGCAGCGTCTCTGCTGCTGCTGCCGTCGTTGTTGTGACGGGTTCACAACCCTTAACGGGTCGTGAACCAAACCCAAAGCCCAAACCCCTTTAACTCATTAAACCCAATAACCCTCAAACCCGACCCGATAACCCATTAACCCATTACCCATATAACTTAAGTTATGGGTTTGGGTCATCAGATCTAAACCCGACCCGGTATCTTACCAATCCCGCATCCAAAACCCAATAAAGGTAAACTTTCATATAAACCCCTGACAATTTATTACATTTACAAATTAGTCCTTTTTATTACATATTTAACCATTCTATTACTTTTAGTGTTCGGGCGATATCTGGAGCATCTGGTGTCCGATCTGCACGATTCTGAAACCGTTGCGATCGCGGGAAAGAGAGCTACCTTCCCATGGCCAGTTTGTGAGTGTTTTCATTTTTATAAATTATATTTATTCATGTTTAATAAATTGAGTGATTGCTTTAGTTAATAAATCGTAATTATGGGTAAATCACTAAAATGTTAATTAATAACTTAATTATAGAGAAGTCATGATTTGTAATAAGAAAATGTATGATATTTTAGTAAACATAACAATAAAATAATACCTTCATCTGCTTCATGATTTAATATAACATATAGGTGATAGATGATCATATTTAAATGGTTAGATTTCCATTCCATATGTTTTTATTGCATCATAACATCACTAGACAAATGTCAACTCATGGACATCTGTTATGGCTACGCAATACTGCTGCATGTTTACTGATACACGCGTACTCCATTATACCAGATATTGTCACTATTACACTGTCACCATTACCGGCCCACCGGTACACTGAACACTGTATTGCATGTAGATATCTGTTACACTGGATACCGTTATTTCATATTGTTTCATGTACATGTCTCACCATTACATAGATACTGAGATTCACGACACGATTACTGCTTGTTTGTGAACTACTGATATATGGATACGCTATTACATGAGATACCGCTACATGGATACTCTGTGCACAATTACTTCATGTCTTACACCACTGTTATATAGACTCACCGGTCTACATGCATTGATTGTCTATGTATTCCTGTTGCATGGATCATAGTTTATATTATTGCTACATGGATATTCTTGTATTCCCGTTATATTGAACGCTGTTTATGTTACATGGATTATTGTTACATGAGTAGTCCGTCCTGTATTCCCGTTACATGGTTATTTCCCGTTACTGATATTGATATTCCCGTTACTGGACATGTGAGCGGTTGATATGTGATGTGTGGAACCAAGTGACACGTGGATCCAAGCTACGGGAGCCACCTCTAAAATCCCACATCTATTGTTTCCCGTTTCTCGCTATCTTGTTCTATGCTATCAACAGAGCTCAGGTCCTGTTATCATGTTACATGTATCATGCACTGTACTTGTTCTTGCTACACTGTGTACTTTAAATATAATAAATATAATTTGGGGATGGGGGAGACTTGACGGTTGGTTAGATCTTATAGGGTGGATGTACTGCATCCATATTTATCCCACTGCAGGGGATGGTAGTGCTGCCTACCGATTGTATATAGCTCCATGAGCTCCCGTTTCTTGTTTTGTACTCTCCTCATAGAGGAGGGCCCTAGTCTCAGCAGCTAGGGGTCCATTTAAGGCCGTGATCCCGGGTATGCACGGGATACACCTATACGATAAAAGCTCATCGACCATTTGATTTCCAATGAATATAATAAAACAGTATACACAATAGTGACAACATGAACACTTGTTATTTGGTCACTTTCTCGTTTGGATAATGGTACCCGTATGCCATGTCCAGTTGGGTTCGACTGGAGTGCGGGCTCCAGTATGAACTGCCAGTGGTATGGGACACTGGAAGAGACTGATTAAAATACCAGGTGGTACTGATTGTTATTATTGTGTAAATCACCTGACATGCTCGACACATGTATATTATTGTCCCTTTATACTTGTTACTATTCCTGATATTTTATTCACGATCATGTCACTTGTATACCTTATTACACGTTCTCATATTTGTTACACTCCATGTGGTAACACACTATTCATGGATACATAGACTCTGCATTACATCTATTCTGCTTTATGTATACCTTACAGACATCAGTACTGTATATGCACCGCACAGCAGTATGGTTATGTTGCATACTGCACATCTGCATGTTCCTTTCTATTACGTCACCAATATACAATAGTAATTGTTATATAAAACTGGATACTACTATAGACATGACCCCATGATAACATGCTAGGTAGTGATGGTATTAAAATACGACCTTTTTTATGTTTCTTGATTATTAAATTCCTTTTACGATATCATTGATACATAAACATGTATTATATATTATTATCGTGCTTGTATTACTATAGTACATATTACTGCTTTCTTTATTTTATCACTCACTAGGTCGCTTTCTAACGACCCTGGGTTTGCGTGCCCAGGTTGGTGATCTGAGATATCGCAGTATCAGATATTGCATTGGATTCACATAGGATTCGTCATCGATATCATTTATAGGTATTTTTGTGATTTATTTCTGTTATCTTATTTATCCCTATTTTCATATCTGTTATGATCACTAACCTCTTTCTACAGGTATTCTTGTACTTATTTAATGCTGAAACTGAGGCTCAGCGTACGTACGTGAAGGTATCTCCGCCCTACGTATGTACGTCGCCATAACATCCCCGTACCTACAGGATCGGGCGTTACAATAAGGCATGTGCACGTTCGTGCACATCGATCGACCGGACCGGTCGACCGGCAGAAGGCCAGGTCACTATATTTAAGGGATTAAAAACTTGTCTTTTTACCTTCTAAAAAATCTCATAAAATACACATAAATTTCACAAAATAAGTTCTTATATGACCTTTGAAATACAAATATGTGTGACTAAAATTCAACACATATTACAAATCATTTGAACTATTTTTGTGATATTGAAATTAGGCTTTAAACAAAAATCGGTATTTTTCAAAACTTGGATTTTTGAAATGGAAAACCGTTTTCTCCAAAACTTGTCTAAAAACAAAAACATGATATTGAAACAACTTTGAAGCATATTGTATATGGATATAATCAAATATACATGAAAGATATTATATCTATATTTTTGACATGAAATCCAAATCGGTTAAACCAAAAATCAAAACCAACAAACTTTAAAACTTGTGTGTATGTGAACTTGAGCATATCAACACTATCTAATATTTACAATGATCTAAACATACTAAATACAAACCGAGGTCTACTTGTAGAACTCCTTCTCCAAGTCGACTCGATCCAACCGCGATCCAATTAGCTTGACTCCAACCAGTACTAGATGCGATCTTGACGCTCGAGCTCTTGAATTTACATGTGAAAACTCCAAAACTTCTTTGTTGAAGCTAATTATCTACTAATATCTTAGTCAATTACTGAAACTATTTAAATACAAGATTATTAGTAAACTATAACTGCATGAGTTAATCATCATCAAAACTAGAGTGATGGGCCTTTGAGCCAACAGTGCCCACACTCATTTGTCTCTTTAGCATTTGCATCCAAACTAAACATGAAACTTGAACCATTGAAATTTTAACTTGTAGTATTGACTCCTATAGGAGCTGAAATGGTTACAAATATGTGCTATAAGGAGTGTGAAGTTATAATAGAAGTAAAAACATGGGTGAACATCGTAAAACTTCGGAGGATGGAGTACAATGTCATTTTAGGAATGAATTGGTTGTCAACTCACCGTGCCCATGTAGATTGCCACCAGAAAAGAGTAATCTTTAAAATGGAAGAGGTTCCAGAAATTACCTTTGAATGAGTGAGGAAAGAGATGATGATACAAACCATTTAGGTTGTTAAGGCAGGTAAATTATTGAAAAGGGATGTCAGGGAATCCTAGCAGCTGTGTTGGATAAGAAAGGAACTCAGTTTAAAAATAAAGGACATAACAGTGGTGAATGAGTACCTTGATGTGTTTCCGGAGGAGTTACTAGGCTTACCTTCGGACAGAAAGATCGAATTCTTTTTTGATTTATTCTCAAGATTAAGCCCAATATCTAAAGCTCCTTATAGAATGGCTCTGGCAGAAATAAAAGAATTGAAGGATCAACTATAAGAACTGCCAGATAACAGATTCATTCGACCCAGTGCGTCACCTTGGGGAGCTTCGATCTTATTTGTGAAGAAGAATGATGGGAGCATGAGATTATGCATTGACTATAGGAAATTAAATAAGATTACTATCAAAAACAGATATCCGCTCCCTAGGATCGATGATCTATTTGATCAACTTCAAGGTGCTGGTGTATTTTCCAAAGTTGATTTAAGATCGGGGTATCATCAACTAAAATTAAACCAAATGATGTACCTAAGACTATCTTCAGAACTAAAGATTAAACCAAATGATGTACCTAAGATTGCCTTCAGAACTAGATATAGATATTTTGAATTCCTTGTAATGCCATTTGAGCTAACCAATGCCCCTGCAGCATTTATGAACTTGATGAATAGAGTATTTCAACCATATCTCGATCAATTTATGGTCGTGTTCATTGATGATGTACTAATCTATTCCAAGAGTAATGAGGAACATATAGAGCATCTAAGGCAGATATTATAGATATTAAGAAAAAATAACTTTATGCAAAATTTAAGAAGTGTGAGTTCTGGTTAAATCAAGTGGATTTTCTTGGACACATTATATCTGAGGAAGGCATATCAGTGGACCCCACAAAAATTGAGGTGGTTAAGAATTAGCCCCAACCCACTAATGTGAAGGAGATTTGAAATTTCTTGGGCCTAGTCGGTTATTATCAAAGATTCGTAGAAGGATTTTCTAAGATAGCAGTACCCCTAACTCAATTAACCAGGAAGGGTGGTAAGTTTAACTGGGGGGGAAGCCAGGATAAAGGCTTCCAAGAATTGAAGAATAGGCTAACCTCAGCCCTAGTCCTAACTATGCCTTCAGGCACGAAGGATATGTCATATACAGTGATGCATCTAAACAGGGATTAGGATGCGTGTTGATGCAGCATGACATGTTATAGCATATGCTTCCTGGCAACTGAGGAAGCATGAAAAGAATTATCCTACTCATGATCTAGAGTTGGCGGTAGTCATTGTTACCTTGAAGATATGGAGATACTACCTGTACGGAGTATCATGTGAGGTCTATACAGACCATAAAAGTTTGAAATATATATTCACTCAAAAGGAGCTAAACATGCGACAATGGAGATGGTTAAAATTGATAAAAGACTACGACCTGACCATTCACTATCACCCGGGGAAGGCCAATGTTGTGGCCGATGCCCTAAGTCGAAAGTCAGGAGTGTAGACTGTCTAAAAATCATTAAAGACAAGTCGTCAAAAGCAGAGTCCCAAACTCCAGACGCAGGGCTAGTCTCAGCCAACACTGCAGCACCAAGGCGCGCAGGTCGACACCCGCGTCATAGCCAGCACTGCAGCACCAAGGCGCGAGGGTCGAAACCCGCGTCTCAGCCAGCACTGCAGCACCAAGGCGCGCAGGTCGACACCCGCGTCATAGCCAGCACTGTAGCACCAAGGCGCGAGGGTCGAAACCCGCGTCTCAGCCAGCACTGCAGCACCAAGGCGCGCAGGTCGACACCCGCGTCATAGCCAGCACTGCAGCACCAAGGCGCGAGGGTCGAAACCCGCGTCTCAGCCAACACTGCAGCACCAAAGCGCGTGGGTCAAAACCCGCGTCTCAGTTATAACTTCCCTGGTTATGGGGTCAATCACCACCCACATAATGAGAAAGTTAACCCCCATTGTGGAGTGTTTTTAGGGGGCACGTTCACCCCTGAAACCTCTATAAATAGCCCCGTTGCTATGGAGAAGGGGTCGGTCAATCGGAGATCAGAAAAATCAAGGAGAAGAGCTTGACTTGAGAGCTCCAACAAAGAAGGAAAGAGAGTCCAACTCTTCAAGTAACTTGCTGCGTACAAGTTAACCTTTGCCTACAATCTCTTTGAGATTTCTGGTCGACAGAGCTGTGTTACTCCGTCCGCCATCCGAAGAGAAGATCCCCGAAAGTTTCTGATGATCACCCGGTCAACGGAAAATAAGATTCACTTTCCAGCGCCACCTGAAGAACCCAGCACTAAACAAAGGGGAGATTCAAGACTCAACATCTTCCCTCCCTTGTAGTCGGGGCATTAGTTTGTTGTAAACTTTCAATTGATTCAAGGAAACTTTACACGAACCATTCTCCGTACCAAACAAAAGATGGCGACTCCGCTGGGGACTACTTTCGTTACTGACGAACAAGTTGTGGCGCAAGGTGACGTCCTCTACAAGGGGAAAATGGTCGAATCACTCGTCGTAGAATTCGACCAGGTAAAGTATGAAGAGTTCCTCTCTTCCGGCTCCAAGAGCCCAAAGGCCCCGCCCTACCGCAGGGTCTCTACGGGGACTTGCCCCGAAATCCGCTCTGAGACTCTCTCAGAGGCAGCTGCTGTGAGGGATGTTGTGGCCAATCATGCCATGCGTGACACCCGCGCCAACGTCTCTCAGGAGACCCGCGTGGTCAAGTTCTCTGGTGTCCAGCCAATCCATCCTCTTCCTCAGCACCAGGCCGTCGTTGGTTTCTCTCAACCCCCACGACGTAACCGGAACGCTGAGCGCCGACAGAGGAGGCGTGCGCGTCAACTGCAAGTTGGAACAACTGATCGTCCAACTGAGGCAGGACGCAAGGTTCAAACCTGCGTCTCTACCGCACCACATCCGGCACGCGAAATCTGCGTTTGGCAGCCCAAACGTGAGGTTCACCAAGTTGGCTCCTCTGAAGCCCCACTCCTGAGACGCCAAGGCGAAACTCGCACGCCTTGTCGAGTACAAGAAGCACACGCCTCTAGGCGTGGGGCCCAGCAGCCCTGCATCTCTCAAGCGTCTCTGCCCCGACGCAATAATCAGCAACGCGATAGTCGCGTCTCTTCTCAGCAGAGACGCCAGACGCGCGTCCTGAAGCCACGACGTGAGAACCGCGTCTCTGAACCCCGCGTCCTAGCTGTACAGAGTAAGGATGCCTCCCGCCCTCGGTATTACGAGGCTAATCTCTTTGATCCTCCTCCCACGGATCTGAGAGATTATTTGACGAAGAAAAGAAGTGCTAATCGAATCACTTCGTCATGTTGCTGCGAACAGCTTATCACGATGCTCTTTGAGTGTCGTTGCAGTTCAAGTGTAAACTAGCAGTCTCTATTTAGACAGCTGACCCTGATTCCCCGATCAGCTAAAAGGAGTCGTTCCCACAGGAGGAGGGTCTTCTCTGACACTGAATATCCCGAGCTCACTGCAAACATGGCGAGCAGGAGCAGAGGAAAACAACCTGCAATCAGTTCCGATGATGAGTCTGACACAGAACCGGAAGGAGTGTACCGACACACTCGCACCCGGACCGGGGCAATTCCCCGATTGACTACAATGCTCTAGCCCGGGGCATTGAGGTGAATGACTCGCATTCCGCTATTGCAGAGTCACATGCTTCAAACTCTTCTATAGAGAAAGAGGCCCTTATATACATGACTAGCACTCCTGAGGAGACCGCCAGGCGCTTGGAGCAGCAAGCCCAGATCCAGAGGGAACAATTAGAAATGATTCGTGCTCAACAAGAATCCATCGATTCCCTCAAGCAGAGGCTGGCACAGTTGCTTGAAGACAAGAGGAAGTCAACCGACAAAACCTCCTCTAAAAAGTCTAAAGGCAAACGAAAAGAGGGAGAAAGCTCATTTTCCGTACGTATAGAAGAGAAAGAGCAACCTACCTCTGGTTCGTCTAAATCCTCGTCGCAAGAAAAAGACGACCGAGACCAGGAAAAGATTCATTCTAGAAGAATGAATCAATTGGAGTAACGTTTGGAGGCCCTTACCAACCGAAAAGGCTTACAAGAAGCAGGGGTGGTCCGACCATATCCGACCGAGTGGGACCTTGTTCCATACCCTCCCAAGTTCAAAGCCCGACCCTCCAAGCATTCGATGGGAAAGGTTCACGGAACCAACATATCTACTACTTTAAATCTCAAACAGGAATGTGGTAGATAACGATGCCATCCTGGCACGTTTGTTCATCGGCACCTTAAAAGGGCTCGCCTTTGAATGGTTCATGAAGCTCCCAGAAGGCTCCATTAAGAATTGGGGTGATTTGGAGAAGCTCTTCCTAACGCGCTTCTTTGAAGATGACTCGGAGGTTAACATGCCTACCCTTTTAGCTACCAAGCAGCGAAAGGGAGAGTCCGTTAAGTCTTTCGTAGAAAGGTTTCAGAATGTAGCACTCCGATGTCCAAGCGGTATGACCCAGGTCACCCTGGTGGAAACATGCCGCCATAATCTCCAAACTTCGCTCCTGCTCAAATAGGAGTCGCCGAAAGCCGCACCTGGAAGTAGTTGATCCAACAAGGTGAACATGCTGAAGAAATTGTCGCCCGGGTCAGGGCAGAAGAAAACAAACCCAGACCCAGAGGTCAACAAGGCGTGCGCCAGACACATCCCTCCAAACAAAAAGGAAGGATAACTTGGCGACGGGGACCAAATCTCCTGTCAAACCTCAACCGGTCAAGGGAAGTGGCTCTTCAAGCCAACCACGCGCCAGCAAGCAGTATTCCTTCAAGGATGAACATGTCGACTCGCTCTTCAAATTACTCAACAAGAGCAACAGGCTGAAGCTTCCTGAAGCTAGGCGCCCTGAAGAAGTCGGTAAAACCGATAATCCCAACTACTGCATGTATCACAGGATGTTGGGACACCCCACCAAGAGCTGTTATGTCTTCAAGGACATCCTTCAGGCTCTGATTGACGCAGAGGTATTAAAACTCCGTCCAGAGCAGAAGAAGGTGGCGGCCATATGACGTCATTCCTCCAGTTTGGACGACAACCTCCAACACCCTCTGGAGTAGTCCCTGTCCTAAGAGGAGAGCTGCGAATGGTCAACACAGATCTTCACCAACAGCAAGAGAAGGTCCTGGTACCTGTTCCCACGCCTCGGGGTGAAGTCATGTGGGTTCATCCCGACCTTGTGGATGGCCAGCAATGGACCACTGTAACCAGCAGGAAGTCCAAAGGCAAAACTAAAGCTTCATCCTGTAATGTGGTATGTGCCTCTTCTCGGGAAGCGGAGGCTGATGTTCCCTCACTGACTGATTCAGAAGAGGAAACAATAGCTCTAGCCACAGAACCCAACCAACTTGTGGCGGAAACCCGTTCGGGTCAGTCATATTTGAAAAAGTATGACGAAATGGCGGTAACTCCTCCAAAACCCGCTGCAAAGTCAGCCAAGCCTTTCACGAAACCACCGTGGAAAAACAGAAAGAGCTTCGGTTTTTCAGAGTTCTTTCGAAAGACGTAGCGGAAGGATTCACAGCACCTTACCGCTTTGATGTCCTGGCTCAACTGGCCAATATCCCGGCCCGAATTACTCTTTATGAGCTCCTCAGGCTACCGAAGTCAACCAGAGAAGCCCTACAAGAGGCCCTCGCTAATGCTGAGGCTTTCATGACTCAGGTGCCAATCGGACCAAAGGAGGAAGATGTAGAAGATTGCCTCCATACCTCCCAAAATGTTCCCTGCATTACCTTCACGGCAGATGATATGCAAGTCAAAGGGAAACATGATCGACCCCTTTACTTCGCAGGGTATATTGGATCATCCGAGGTGAACCGCATTCAGGTAGATCTCGGGTTCGCATTGAGCATTATGCCTCGCCGGATCATGCAACATCTCGGGATTCCTACTCACCGTCTGAGCGCCACCCAGACTACTATTTATGGGTTCAATGCCAATAGTACCCGTCCAATGGGGAAGGTCAAGCTCAAATACCAGATTGGGGACCTAAGGTCGAAGGTGACATGCTACGTGATAGATGCTGAAACCTCCTACAATTTGCTGTAGGGACGATCATGGATTCATCGCAATTCTATCGTTCCCTCTACCCTCCACCAAGTCATGAAATACATCGACGGGAGTGGAAAGGTGCGAACGTTGATTGCCGAAAGGCATCCGTTCAAGGAGTGGAGAATTATTTCACAGATTCTCTCCTGTATCAGGACTCTGTGGAAACAGACGAAATCCCGCAACCAGAGGAGCCCGACACTGGTAATGAAGCCGACACCGAGCCGGAAAAAGAAGAGTGCATGTGGGAACTAGATCCACTTGTAATGGGCATTATAAGCTCGACGTTGATAATACCACCGATGATGTAGGCGGATGGTATATTAATGAAGAATTAGATTTGGCGTATTTCTCTGTATTCGCTTCTGATTCAGTGCCGTCGGACACTAGTACCGAGGTGGATGACGATCTCTGGTCGGCAATGGATGCTTTGACATCATTGCATGTACCAGTGAAGTCGTCCTTCGAAACGCACCGAGATGCTGGTAATGCGCAAACATCCATATTCATGGTTCCAGCGAGACGAAAAGGCCAAAGACCAATTCTTTTCGGACGAGTTGAATCCGAACCAATGACCTGTGAAGAATCAGAAGGCGAGGAGAAATCCCCTCCGTTCGATCATTATGAGCCAAAGGCACTCAGAATGATGGAAAGCATGGGGTATGATCTGACGAATGGTCCAAGGTTAAATTTTGGCAAAGGAAGGAGAACACTACTCCGATCTCTTGTGCCAAAAGGGAAAACCTCTGATTATTATCATCGGACTCGCAGGAGGTTGGGCTATGTATCAACTCCGATCCCATCAGCCTCTGACTCTGGAGAGTCATTGGACCATGATTGCTCATCGGGCACGTCCTCGTGGGAATCAGATGCTAGTGTCGGCAACATCTTCAGAGAACTTTCAGTGAACATGGTTTCAACAAGCCACCTGGAAGACAAAGGTGAAGAGGTAATCCAATCCGATACAGGTCCTTGGATCCAACACTTAAACAATCTTTGGGATACTCACTTTGAACAACGTTAGCCATCAACAGAAGATAAGGTTGTCCAGATCAATCTAGGAGATGAGGCTAATCCTAAGCCCATCTTCATAAGCGAAGGCCTATCACCTTCTGAGAAAAAGGATCTAATATCTCTTGTGCAAGAATATATAGACGTCTTCGCCTGGAATTATGAAGACATGCCTGGACTTGATCCTCGAGTGGCTATGCATCGCCTCAATATTAATACGGACGTAAAGCCCGTCAAGCAACAACAGTGACAGTTCCGTCCAGAAATAATGGAGGCAATTCAATCAGAAGTCAGAAAGCTTATAGACTCTGGCTTCATTAGGGAAGAACAACATCCTGATTGGGTAGCCAACATCGTCCCTGTTACTAAAAAGAACGGAAAGATCCAGATCTGCATTGATTTTCGTGATCTAAACGAGGCCTGTCCTAAGGATGAATTCCCACTGCCAATCACAGATGTCATGATTGACAATACGTGTGGATTCGAGCGAATGTCCTTCATGGATGGATTTTCAGGATATAATCAAATCAAAATGTATCCTGATGACGAAAGACATACCTCTTTCAGGACACCACTGGGTGTATACTACTACACCCGTCATGCCCTTTGGACTAAAGAATGCAGGGGCGACATATCAAAGGGCCATGAATGCCATTTTCCATAAACACATGCGCAAAACGGTGGAATGCTATGTTGACGACATCGCAGTAAAAAGCCGCGCTAAAGGTGATCATATGACTGATCTAAAGATTGTCTTCGACATCATGCGGGCCCATCAATTGAAGATGAACCCCACCAAGTCCTTCCTGGGGGTGGCCAGTGAAAAATTCCTAGGGTTTGTAGTGACCTCTACGGGGATTCATTTGGACCCAGAAAAGGTTCGCGCTATCCAGGAGATGCAACCTCCAAGAAACCTCAAGGAGCTCAGGGGATTGCAAGGACGATTGGCGTACATCCGAAGGTTTATCTCAAATCTCTCCGGAAGATGCCAACCCTTTTCCAAATTAATGAAGAAAGGTGTTTCGTTCATTTGGGACAGCGCTTGCCAGCAAGCATTTGAGGAAATTAAACAGTACCTCACACAACCGCCAGTCCTTGCAGCTCAGGTGTCTGAAAAACCTTTCCTGATATACGTCCGAGCGATGGATCATTCTTTAGGAGCTCTACTAGCTCAGAGTGATGATCAAGGACGAGAGCAAGCAATCTACTATTTGAGTAGAACGATGATCGGAGCCGAGCATCGGTACAACCCGATCGAGAAGGAATGTTTGGCATTGGTGTTTGCTATTCAGAAAATGCGACACTATTTGGTAGGCCAAACTATAATGTCATATCAAAAGTCAACCCCCTGAGGTTACTTATGACAAAGCCTTCATTGTTAAATGGCCGAATGGCAAAATGGGCCATATTGCTATCCCAATATGAAATGCACTTTTTACCATAAAAGGCCATTAAAGGACAAGCGGTGGCGGATTTCCTAGCTGAGCATCCAGATCCAAGGGCAGCCAAACTTTACGAGGATCTCCCAGACGAGGTCGCTGGAGCCTGCCAGACTCAGACATCCTTCGAAAGGCAAGTGTGGCAACTTTTCTTTGACGGTGCATCGAGAACAAGCCCAAAAGGACATATAGTAGCGGGGGTAGGAGTAGTACTCGTCTCCCCACAGAACTATGTGATTCCTCGAGCTGTCTCGTTAACCGAACCTTGTTCCAACAATGTAGCAGAATACAATGCCCTCTTGATTGAATGCAGCTCGCCGATGAGATTGGCGTTAAAATCTCGAGGCATATGGTGACTCAAAACTCATCGTCAGCCAAGTTCGCGGGGAGTACGAAGTCAGACATGAAGATCTAGTACCCTATTACAACGCAACTGTCTACATGGCCAAGAGGTTCACCAACTTTTACATTGACCATGTACCACGCAAGCAAAATGCGCATGCGGATGTATTGGCGTCTCTTGCTGCCTCTTTAGCCCTTCCAGCCGGAGCAGTGGAGAAGATATTTATCCATAGCCACGACCTGTATTGTCCGAGAATTGCTCTTGAGGACAACACAGAGCCAACAGGAGATTGTCAAGACAAAGAAGCTCTTGAGTTGTCAACCGGTCCAGAATCTAGAGACTGGCGATTCCCTTACATCGATTATGTCTTGTATGGCATCCTGCCTGAGAACACCAAAGAAGCGGCTGCCATTCGAAGGAAAGCCCCAAATTCTACTATAATGCGATTACGCGAACATTGTATCGTCGATCGCATGACGGGGTCTTGCTCCGCTGCCTTTCACCAAAAGAGGCACAGGAGGTATTGAAAGAAGCTCATGACGGTATGTGTGGAGCCCATCAACCTGGCCCAAAACTTGCATATCGACTCCAAAGGTTGGGATATTATTGGCCTAAGATGATCGCTGACGCCATCACTTATGCCAAAAGATGTCACGCCTGCCAGGTGCATGGTGATTTCATCCATCAAGCACCAGGCTACCTTCACTCCACGACTTCTACTTGGCCATTTGAAATGTGGGGGATGGATGTAGTTGGCCCTATCAGCCCACCATCGTCAAAGGGACATCGGTTTATTTTGGCCATAACCGATTATTTCTCCAAATGGGCTGAGGCCATTCCTTTGAAGGAGGTGAAGTCATCTAACATGATCAAATTCGTCAAACATCATGTCATTTACCGTTTTGGGGTGCCTCGGCGAATCGTCCACGACAATGGACCCCAGTTCATCAGCCAGGCTTTCCAGAGATTCTGCGCTAAATTCAGAATCCAGAGTGTATCATCAACGGCATACTACCCCGCCGCTAATGGTCTCGCAGAAGCTTTCAACAAAACCATCAGCAAACTTCTTAAGAAATTCGTCTCGAAAAGTCAGCGTGACTGGGACGACAGGCTAGGTGAATGCTTATGGGCTATCGCACAACTGTGCGAACCCCAACTAAAGCTACGCCATTTTCTTTGGTATATGGGTGTGAAGCCGTGCTTCCACTGGAAATCCAAATTCCATCTCTACGCGTCGCCTTGGCAGCAGAGATGACAAATGAGGAGAAGCATCGACAGCGACTCCAAGAATTGGAGGCCTTAGATGATAAACGTCTACAGGCCCAACAACAGATCGAGCTCTACCAAGCTCGGATTACCAGAGCCTTCAACAAGAAAGTTAAAGTGCGAACTTTCAAGAAAGGTGACCTTGTCTTAGCCGTCAGAAGACCTATGGTGATGACACATAAGACAAAAGGAAAATTTCAGCCCAAATGGGAAGGACCATTTGTAGTAGAGTCAGTCTACTCAAATGGATCATATCGCCTCATAACCTCAAATGGCGATACACTCATGATGCCGATTATGGCAGATTCCTGAAGAAGTACCATCCTTGATAGTACTCCTCCCCTGATCGAGTTAAAATTACACCTCTGATCAAAACTCCAGATCCAAGAAAAGTTATCTTTCCTTCGTTAGACCACAAGCTAATTGGGCACTGGCTGCACCATGATGCATGATGTAATATTGAGAAAGGAACTTGGGTTCTAATATTCCTATCTTCATTAACATCCGACGCCTCCGACGGCTATGGACAGAGGAAATGTTGGCTTCTAAGCCCAACATAAGTCTTCGACAACTCATCATGCTGAGGGGAATAGCATGGCTAGCCCAACTCAAACGGTAGTTGGTAAAGGCACCTCAAATCCGTTGATAGCTAAGGGTTTGCTAAAAATCCTAAGTGGATGTAATTCCACCCTCTCCTTCAAAATCCCTTACCAATTCTCATACACAGAATGGTAAGTCTACAAAATAAAAACATTGCTAGGTTAACACTATACCTCTGGTAATGAAAATTTTCAATACTCCCTATCAAGTACAAACCTTACTTGTTAACCCTATATGAAGTAGCAAACCTTCAAATGTGCCAGGTTAACACTATACCTCTGACATTTTCAAACTTCACTTGTCAATTCTCAACAATAGAATGGCAGGCCCTCAAATTGCTCATATCGCAAATCAATTTTTGTCAAGTTAATACCACACCTCTGACAAATTACTGTTAAGTTAACATTATACTTCTTAACAGTAATTAAGCTGCTGCCAAGTTCAATATTAAACCTCTGACAGTCATCTTCCCTCAGACTTCAAGATCAAAGCTGAAATGAACGATACTAAGTTTAATACTACACCTCTAGCGTCTAAGTCATTGCTAAGTTTAACAATACACTTAAGGCCATGACTTTCCCTCGGACATCCTTGTCAAAGTCGAGATGACCAATGCCAAGTTCAAAATTACACCTCTAGCATTACCCTCGCTGCTAAGTTAAACATCACACCTATGGCAGTAATACTTTCAGTTTTCTCAAATAAAACTGAAATGCTTTTGAGTCAAGTTAATACCACACCTCTGACTCACATTCTTGTCAAGTTAATATCACACTTCTGACAAGACTACATTCAACCCGTTAAGTTAATATCACACCTCTAACGGTAAAAACTTTCCTAGATCCCCCGCGAATCTAGTCTCACTTGTTATTCTCCCCAACAGAACAACAAGTCTACCTAAAACATTGTTAGGTTAACATTACACCGTTAACAGTGTTTTCATTAACTCCCCAGATGATCTTAATCAAGTTAATCCCTAACCTCTGATAAAAGTTCATCTTCCCTGGGGGTACAAGTTCCACCTGTCGCTTTCATTTATAGAGTGGCAGTCCACAAAAATTATCCCTTGTCAAGTTAATATCACACCTCTGACAGTATTGTTGAGTTCCTGAAATAGGATCTCTCTCTACAAAATTTGACTCGTTAAGATTATCATCATAATTTTGATAAGTCAAAGAGATTCTTTGCTTCTATTCGTCTGACTTTAAAAAAAAAGTTCAAGACAATAGAAGAAAAAAAGTGTCACTTTTATTTATTTCCAACATATGAAAGTGATACAAAACACTCTCTTATATAATAAGATTGAGTGTTACAATAAAGGAGTACAAAGAAGTCCCTCTCTCTTAAAGGTTGCACTCACTCCTTGAAGCTTCTCACCATTCCAAGTACAAGATGTTCGGAAGGGCGCCAAAGATGGGCTGAGCACTCTGATGACGTTGAGAGGCTGATTATGTCACCATGCATGACGTAAACATCGAAGAAGCTCCTCGTTAACCGAGAGCAATGGTGTTTCTTGAGGTCGAAAGGCAGCAGAATCTTCTGATTTCACCTGACTATCCAAAGTGGGGGTATGATCCTTCATTGATGAACATCTCCACCACCAGAAAGTCATCCAATGAGCATGGAGTGTTCATCGATGTCACTTCTGGGTAAGTGAAGGGAGAATCCAAGACCATACCCACCACCATATCCACCGCCATATTCACTCTGACCATGCCATGCCAAGAAGCATGACTGGTGCATTGAATCCAAAGAGATCTTAGCGGGTGTCAGGAGCCATGACTTCCTCTCCAGTGGTCGACCATCGAACAAGTTCGCTGGCCGAAATATTCTCCCAAGGGCCCAGCAAATATGAAAAAGGATGATTAAGCCTACCTGTAAGAAGCAAACAAAAATTAGAAGATCTGAAGCTTAGGATACTTCAACAGAAAAGCTAAGTGACAGACACATCTATTGCTGAAAACTTCAGACGCAGGAATGACCCGCGCAGTGAACCAAACTTCTGCGGCGGCAGAAACAGACGCGATCAAAGCTGTGATACACACAGATTCGGACGCGGTCCAGTTTTGCACCCGCGTCTAAAATATGAGACGCGAAGAGAATCAGACGCGAAAATTGCCATCTCCCTGTTTGATAAACAGGGGTTGCTAAATTCAGGCCTGAACCTTCGATCTCAGTTGAAATCCTTCTAAGTCAACAGCCTCAGACACGAGCTCTGTATGTAAAGCTCGCGGTCCAGGTACAAAAGTCCATTATACTCGCGTCCAGAGAATTTTGGGTCAGAATTTTCTAAATGGAGCAACTTCCAAAGATGGGCGCACCAGTTAGACTTCAGGAGAAGGTCAAGAAAATGAATCTCTTTAAGAGATAGCAAAACTGAAACCTAGTGGGCTGAAAATTTCATGGCAAACCAGGAAGTCAACCCGCAGAACAACCCGTTGGGGGTTGAACTTTCTGCATCAAGGCGCGGACGTAAAAGGTGCTCAAGGAGACGCTTTTTGATTTTGAAATCACTTGACAGTGATAATCTTCTGGAGAGATTAAACAGAAGCACGAAAGCTCTGGTCATCATCGTCCATGGAGGCAAGCCCCAGATAAAGTCCTTGAAGGAAGAAGGTAGAATCTCCAGAGCACTCGCTCTCAAAGAAAAGCAGTCTAAGTAATGGACTGCTAAAAGGAGAAGGTGAGTTCTATTTATAGGCGAACCATAATGCCTATAATTAATGGCTCACTAATCAGAACCGTCGGCTTTAATTCCCGCCAAAATGTTAAAGCCCAATGAAGGGCTGACGCGTGGATTGTTACTTCGGGAAGCATCGAAGACGCTAGTCCCCAACCGCCAGCGCCGATTTGGCGTTTAAAGGCATTAATGCCTAAACCCAATGAAGGGCTGACGCGTGGACTGCCGCTTCGGGAAACATTGGATGATGCGAGTCCCCAATCGTCAACTTCGACTTGACATTTAAAGATCCAACGAAATCTTTATGACAAGCTACATGTAACGCCTGGGAAGTTGCACCAAACGCAGGCCCGAGAGCCGCGTCCAGGAACTTGCGTCCCTTTCGGCGTCCTCTTTCATTCTGGTTAAGAAAACTGTGACCGTGTCTCTCAGAGCGGTTCAAAGCCGCGTCCCCTCAGCAAAAGGGACCCATTCTGGGGTCGCGCTTTGAAGGTACACAAGCCGCGTCCAAAGACTTACTTCTACAACAGAGAAGGCCTACGTCATTCACAGGTGTCACAGGCATCCTGAAGTTGCGTTTTTATGCAAGATGACAATGGTATTGTTTTTCATTATATCCGCAAAGGGAAAAACTTACAATAAAAGGGTTGAGTAGCTAAATTACAAGTATTCTTAAAAAGATTACAAGTAGATCTCCTCAGAGATTCTGGAGAATGTGCCGAAGGAGTCTGGTCAGCGCGTGACCACTTTGTCCCTTTGACGATGCGAGCGATGAGATTCCCTTCTCGCCTGGTTCGGGGAATCAGAGAACAGAAGTTGGTAGAACCCTCTTGCTGCTTCTCCAAATCGCCTTCAATTAGGAATTCCTTCCGCCTGGTTCCGGAGATTCCTTGAGAAGAAGGACGATGTTAGGGTATCAACACCCTGGATAGAGAAAGCAATTCTCTAAAAGGTCTCTGAATTCGAGAGCGCACGGTGCGTCGTGAGAAGCCTCTGCTTGTGGAGTCCTCTTTTTCCCGATCCTCCTCCTTGTACCCCAGACGGGCTATTTATAGGGAGAGCAAGGGTATAATCGTCCCTTGAAAATATAGAAACAGATTGAATCGAATCTGTTTAAATCTGGAAAGTAGCCTTGCTGCGAGGCTAGGATCAGCTTTTGCGAAGCTAGAATTGACAGGTCGGTTGATCTTCTTGATCCTTTCCATATCGTTGGAGGATTTCCCCTGATCTTCTTACTCATTTTTTAGAAGAGTCAAGAGATTGTGGCAATCAACTGCCAAATTTGATCTCTGATTTGATCTTAATTGGATTTGATCTGATTGGATCCGATCTCATCTGGAGATTTGATTGGTCAAAGGTTGACCATAGCAGACAATAGCGGAGCTGTCCGCATTGAGCACGTAGCGGAGCTAGAAGCAGCTTCTGGCGAAGTCCGAAAGAAACCCTTTGGCGGAGCTGGGAAGTCCCTGTTTTCCATTATGTTTGCAAAGGGGGAAAACTTACAAATAAAAAGTTTGAGGAGCTAAATTACAAGTATTCTTAAAAAAAGATTACAAGTAGATCTCCTCAGAGATTTCTGGAGAAGTGTGCCGATAGAGTCTGGTCAGCGCGCGACCACTTTGTCCCTTTGACGATGCGAGCGATGAGATTCCCTTCTCGCCTGGTTCTGGGAATCAGAGAATAGAGAGTTGGTAGAACCCTCTTGCTGCTTCTCAAATCGCCTCCAATTAGGAATTCCTTCTCGCCTGGTTCCGGAGATTCCTTGAGAAGAAGAACGATGATAGGGCATCAACAACCCTAGATAGAGAAAGCAATTCTCTAAAAGGTCTCTGAATTCGAGAACGCACGGTGCGTTATGAAGAAGCCTCTGTTGAAGAAGCTGATTGATCGGCCCTTGTGATCAGAAGGCGGTTGATGCTCCTTCCTCGGCAATCTGATCTCTCTCGATTGGCCCCCTTCTCTCTCTGTACCCCTGGCGGGTTATTTATAGGGAGAGCAAGGGTATAATCGTCCCCTTGAAGATATGGAAACAGGTTGAACTGAATCTGTTTGAATCTGGAAAGTAGCCTTGCTGCGAGGCTAGAATAGCTTCTGCGGAGCTAGAAAATGGCAAGTCGGTTGATCTTTCCGATTTGTTATGATCCTTTCCATATCGTTGAAGGATTTTCCCTGATCCTCTTACTCGTTTCAAGAGAGTCAGAGATTGTGGCAATCACCTGCCATATTTGAATCCTGATTGGATTTGATTTGCTTGGATCTGATCTCATCAGGAGATTTGATTGGTCAAAGGTTGACCATAGCAGGCTGATGGCGGAGCTGCCCGCTTTGAAACTCATAGCGGAGCTAGAGGCGATTCCCGGCGAAGTCCGAAAGAGGCTTTTCGGCGAAGCTGTCAGTTAGCTTCCTGGCGATGCTCTGGATGATGTTAGCCTCTCAAACGAGGCTATCTCCTTGGGCTAATGTAATGCATATATGCTAGCATTTTAGACCTGCTGAGGTCTGTTTAGAAACAATCCGGGTTCACTGTTCTACTTGCTGGATCAGTGGGGTCCGAGCTGCTTTCTTGTCCCTTAGAGGTGGGTGGAAACTGGTCTTCAGCTTGTCTGTCACTTGTCTTTTGTAAATGTCAACAAGTTTAGACATCGTTCGGACCAATGAGAATCTTGTCTTTTTTAAGTATCAACAAGACCCCCTTCAAAGTTTTCGAGAGTCTGCAATAGCTCAGACTCCGAAACACTTTGAACTGCTGTGATGGTGGTGTGGAGTATGAACATCTCCATGATGGTTGAGTTCAGCTTCGCCTTCAATCCTGCTTTGGGATGGATTTGCCGAAGAATCGTGCAGATCCGCGAGTCGCTTCGCGTTTGCGTGCGGGTAGCTCCGCATCTGGGCTTCCAGAAATAGGTTCGCTTTGGAACTCTTCTAACTTTTCCGAGGCCAACTGCCATGGGCCGATTACGAGGAGGATTACTCCTTCTCTGCACTGATCGAGAGAGATGTTCTCCGATTTGCACGTTTCCAAGGGAGATCTCCCTTTCTTCAAGGCGCCATGAGTGCCTTTTATGAGGGAGACGTTTTCTTCCCTTGTACGGTTCCAATGGAAACCGTCCCTGTTATCAAGACGCAATCAATGCCTTAAGTGCGCTCGTGCTTCCATGCTTGAGGTGGTTGCGCTCAGCCATGGGGCCTATAATAGGACACTTGAGGTCCTCTGAAGAGAAGTGCCTTGCCTTTCTTCTTCCTTCTCTTGGTTGAAAGAGATACTCCATCTCTGAATTAGTGGGAAAAGCCCATTCTAGTTTTTAAAACCGGCCAAGGACCAGTAAGTCTTGATCATTTAAAGACTTCATCGCTTTTAGGGAATTCATCTCCCTTGGTTTAGCTTTGACAGCTCGCTTCAGGGATTAGCTTCCCTTATTCTTCATCTTGCAATTGGCTGTTAAGTCCGCTGCGCAGGCAGGACTTGGGACTTGGCTTCTTCAATAGTTGAGCCAGTCTTGCCATATTGGTGAGGTTTTGAGACTGTTTCTCACAAGATCAGTCTGACTTTGCCGTATAGGCGAGGCTAGGACTTGGCGTTTGCTGAGCCAGCCCATGGTTTGCTGTGCAGGTGGAGCTTGTCCTCTGCTGAAGCCGGATTGCTTTGCCGCTGAAGAATCTGACTTAATGTTTTTGCAGCTCTTTCTGTGCTTAACTGCTAACTTGCTTCAATTTGCCTTGCAGCGAGCTATGCTTGCCAGTCTGGTGACTTGATGGAAGAAGCCATAAAATTGCCTTATGCTTCCCAGGTTGAAGCTTTACTTTTAAGCAGGAGGAACAATTCGGGGCAGCGAATGCGCGTCCCCAGGGGCTGTTGGCAGCCTCTTATCCGAGATGATTCGTTCTGAGGTGAGGCTGGTAGCCGCTTTGTCGGAGATGATCCGCTTCGAGATAGTGGGCTTTGCCTGTGGGATCGTCGGTACCATTGCCGACTTTCAACTTTGGTGGCCCTTTGGGGGCGATCCACTTCAGGGGAGTGGGCTTCACACCCGTCAGATCCGTTGTATCAAAACTAGTTTCCCATTATAGGTGATCTGACGTGTTGGCGGCGATAAGCTTTTACTGCCAGGTTTCAAAAAATGGCCTAGTAATATCCGCCATTTTGTGGAGAAAAATGACCGTGTCCCGGTGGCAGAACTGGTTACAGCCTTGTGCAGGAGGAAGGCCTTTCATGTCCAGTTGATCTGGTCTGGAAGCAGATAAAACCGCTTGTATGCCTTTTATGCAAATGGCCTTGCTAGACACTAGGTGTGTTGTATGAAACACCACTTTGATGTAATATCAAATGTATCTTTGCTTTTTAAATCAATGAAAGTTCTTTGTCTGATCATATGATTTTTGCTTACTTCACTGAGAGTTCGGCCATTGCTGGGCTAAACTGTGCACGTGGGCTAAGGACATAGCCCTTCCTTTGAGTGATCTTCGCGAGGCTGTCATATCAGCGCCTCTTTAAGGGCTAATTCAAACCTTTGCGGTTAAGTCCTTGAAGGATTGCGCGAAGTCCGCACTTTGCTCTAGTGCGGAGTTAACCCTTTAGTGGGATTGAACCGTCGCTTTTGGGAAAGCGTCTCAGGCGCTTCGGGCACTGTTTCGAATTAATTCGAAACGGCGGCATGTGCCCTTTTTTGAGGCCTTGATTTAGGCGCTGATTGGCCTATAAAGCCCGATCGGCTGAGAGAAATCATCATTTCTCTTTGAATTTTCCAGAGTACCTGACTCTTCTTCTTCCTTTTCTTCATCTTCAAGAGTTCCAAGACCCTGTAATTCTTCAATGGCGCCCAAGAGACGAGCGGGAAAGGAAGCAGCGACTTCTGCAGCGGAGGGCCCCCCTCCTCCGTTCATTGAGCGACCGATCGCTGGTAAGAGATTCTCCCATCTGATTAGAGAGTGGTCCTTCATCCTTTGGAGTCGATACTCGGCTATTAGGACGATCGAATATGATCTTCCTTATCAGGGAACTCGTTTCCCTTAACTTCCCTATTTTGCTTGCACCAGGGAAGTAAGAACTGAACAGTTCTTCTCTTGGGCTTCCATAGGAAGCCATTGCTTGGGCAATTTTCATCCTGTTGAGGAACAGGACATGGGTCGCGTGCGTTCAGATCGTGGCCACGAAGGTGACTGTTAACCATAACGTCCTTTTGATGACGTCAGCCCTTAGGGCTATGCCACTTCCTGCAAAGATGCAGTCTTATCTGTGAAGCGAAGCTTTTTATCAAAGCTATTATCCCTCTGTTCCTGCTTTCTGGACGAGGCTATGCCTTAGCGAATTTTTATGTCTTCGCATCCATTCGATTGGTGAACTAATCATAGTTCATTTTTTTTTTTTTTTTTTTTTGCAGTACATTACGCCTCCGGCCTCCAGAACAGTCTATTTGGCGTAACCAGTCGAGCAGGCGGGAGCATCAGCTTGCAGTTCATCGGGCAGGCTTCCTTGTTCAGTGAGCCGAGCTCCCTTTTACGGGATACGCTCATTCAGAGCGGTGGCCCGCAGGCCATGCGGAGTATTTTGACTACGGCTCCGTTTGAAGATATCGACCGTCAGGCTTACAAAAAGCCTGACTTCATGTTCGGGGATGCTGCACCTGATCCCGATCGCCAGCTGCAGGCCGGCGAAGGCCAGTGGATCTTCCAGTTGGATGGCGAGAGATTCTATCTCCCGTCTAGTAAGCGGCATTTCGCTTTGTCTTCTTTCGCGAGCGTGACTTGGGCTCGGAAGATGGCGTGGGGCGTGAGCCTAAACGTCGAGTCTGTAAGTGTCGGGAGGTTGACATTCCAAACCGGCTATTCGAGGGCGGGCCCTCCTCGTAGCATAATAGGGCTATACCCTGGGAAGGTGTCGCGGGACCTTCCAGTAGGAGAGAATCCAGCTGCGGCGCCGACCTTCGTACTCAGTTCTGCGAAGCTGACGGGAACTACCCCGCCACAGATTTCAGGGCTCCTGGTTGGGTCCACCCTCCTAGGTCATGGTGGGCGGAGTTGACCAATTATATCCTCAATCATTTTGAGGGGGAATTAGAGAGGTTGAACCTCTATGAGGCCGTCAGGGCGACCTGCTACGGCATCGAGATGAAGGTGGCATGCTTCTACGCCATTCTTGAGTTGTACTGCCCAGCCTCGGGACTTTCTTCACCCCGGTTTGTGAATTGGGCATGGCCCTGCATGAGATGCGAGAGATCTCTGCTTTGCCCTTCGGGTCTCTTCCATATGAAGAGTATTTTCCGTGTGAGGCGGAGCTGGCCCTCTTGAGAAGCAAGAGCCTGCTTTGCTTGAGACATATCGGAATTGATGTGCCACCTGCACATTTGTTCCAGCATCGATACTGGTGGTAAGGGTAGCTCGAAGAGCTTAAAGAGCTGGGGGAACTACTTGTTCCGGATATGACTAGTGCGCCCGAGGCAGCTCATTGCGGAGTTGTTGAAGAGGACATCTTGGCAAGGATGGAGTGCATGCTGAAAAGGACATCGTCGTGACAGAAGATGATGGTCCTTTCGAGAAGGGTGATGTTCTTCGGAGCTTTCACCATCAAGCCCATTGGCCTATGTCTCGCAAGGCATTGCTGGCCGGATTCTTAACCATCTGGTTAAGAAGTGTGTCGTGCCTTCTTCTTCGGGTGACATTGTCCACCCGAATGTGCTGCTGGCCTGCTGTCTCGCTTGGTCCATGGCCACCGTCTGGGTCTTCTCCCGGCCATGGTGTGTTGTATCCAGAGGGGCCTTCGTGTACTGACGGAGGCTTTCTGCAGGCCAATGGCGTCAAGGCGAGGGAAGGGTGCGTGCCGTCCTGCCCGTGACGGACCCAATCCTAGGGTAGGTTTTCCGTACACCTACTTGATGGCGTGGTTCGCCTGCACTGCCCTACTTTAATTGGAGCTGGGGAGGACCCTCCGCAGGGTGTTCAAACGGCGCTTCTCCGTCGTTTTGAAGGCTGTTTGTGGCAGAAAACTTATGTGGCCGAGGCCCGTAATTTAGTGCGTCGTTATGACGTTTACAGCCTGTTCGCTGTTTTCCTCGCCTGCGGGGTGCGGGATACAACGAGGAATTCCGTGATGTGGAATCAGGTCGTCCCCCATGAGTCGGGGTATTTTCGAGTGGCTGTCTGTATCCGGCCCTCGCATCTGCTGTACCGGAGTGGGGATACCTGCTACATGGAGCCCTACATCCGAGCCGTTCGCTGCCCCAATTTGGGTATGACCAGTTTTGTATGTGGGCAACCCGAATCCGGACCTGGCTTTCCTGGGGAGCCTTATTGATGGGGCTCGTGCTTGGCGGTTCTTTACCGCGGATGACACTGAGCGGGCTACGCACGCCGTTGAGGGATCCCGGCCTATGGACGACCCTGTGTTTCTGCCAATGGTATGCAGCTTCGAATTCCACGCCTCCTGAATTCAATGCCAATAGTTCTGGTGTGAAGTTGATTTCTCATCGTGAGGCACGAAGAGGCTTTGGATAAGAAGGAGGGCAAACGAGTTCGTGTTCCTGCATAGAGGAGGTTCATCGCTGTAGATGACAGCGAGGCTTCTGATGCGGGGAGCCCTCGCTTCGAGGCAGAGACAAGGGCTGATGCCCACAAAGCTGGTGCTCATGAAGCCGGGTCCTGGTGTAATGGGGACAGCTCCCCCACAGCATGTGGAAGAAGTGGAGGAAGAGGACTCGAGGTCTACTTCAAAGGAAGCGTGGGAGTGGATCCCGTAGGAAGTCGTCGGCGAAGAAGCCCCGTCGCCAAACTCCTACCATTGTGGTGGAGGGCGACCTCCCTACGGCGCCTCCTTCTGCTGCTCTATTAGTGGCTGAGCCGTCGGTCGCTGAACCGACTACTGGTAAGATTGGTCCCATCTAATATGCCTTTAGCGCGCTTTACATAACTCATCATTTGCTTTTGTTGCAGGAGCTGAGGCATGTTGGAGAGCAAGGGAGCACTACGATCCCCTGTTCACTTATGGAAGTGCAGCTGGTTCCTTGCTCGCTCGGAGGAGTCTGGAGGTGATCGGCCGATATTGGCCCTTTCGGGCGCTGGGACTTCTAAAGGAAGTCCTATGGCATCCAGCTCTGCCGGGTGGTCTGCGGAGGAATCGGCGAGTGGGCCAGCTATCCGCGTGAGTCTGGTAAGACTTTCCGATGGGAACCCTTGGATTCCGATGCGGCTGACGAGGTGACATCGGCCTTTGGTAAGACTAAGATCTCTTGGTCCTCGCCTATTTGTTGCATCTCCTTTTTTGACCTTGGTTTTGTTGCAGGTATTCGTCCCCAAGGTGCATCAGCTTCGAA